>VZSC01011565.1:325787-373774 GCA_013398225.1 Steatornis caripensis
AAAGACAAAAGAAAACTGAATTGGGTGAAGAGACAGAAGGGTGTTTGCAGGAGAGGTGGAGATGGGTCATTTTTCTTGTTTTGCTCTCTTGATCCCGCAAGCCTTTTGCAGTGGAAATGTGCTGCCTGTTAGAATAGAAGCCTTAACTATTTCTGCTGACACATTGTAATTGCCTCGTGTTTTACTTTTACATTGATTGGTGTGAATCTGGGCAAGTGAAACACACATTTTAAGAGAAATCGTGAACTACATTCTTGTTCTTTTAGCATCTGTGCATGTGCTTAATTTTATTCATGCATGTAAAATTTATCATGAACAGAATTTTCTGCACAATGAAGTTCTTACTTATATGGGGGGTTCTATGGCTTTACATATTGAGTCCCTCTTCTGCTCTAGTCTTTCTGTATGAATCAAGGTAGATCTGAATGGTAGTTTACATTTGAACTTTACTTTTGCCTTTCTTTAAATTTACAGCTGTTTTCTTCCAGAGTTCTAATACGGAATCTATATAGTATGTTCTGCAGTGATGTACATATATTGCATGAATTTTTATTGCAACTTACGCGGAGGCGGAAAATACACCTGAAATGTGATTTTTTTTTTTTTTTTTAAATTTTCCTGTTTTTCCATAAGGTCATCAATTAACCAAACAGATTTTATTCTCCGAGACACCAAATGAACTTTTTGCCTTTTCTTGATTAGTGATGTCTTACCCCTTTTTGCCTGCAGGAAATGAAGGTCTGATTTAAAAAAAAAAAAAAACGGGGAAAGGAAGGAAGAAAGAAAAGAGAAAAAATTAAACCACGTCCTGCTGACTATATTAAAAATCCAGAATTAGCAGTTAAAATAGGGAAATCCCTGTAGATCTCTCATTTCCTACTTAAAATTGGGTCTTTTTATCAAAGCAAATTGTGTGAGGTGACATGGCCTAGAAGTATTTGACTGACAGAAGTGTGTGACACTGACAATGACTTCTTCATTTCTTTTTGTAGATATTGCTGTCGTAGAGATGAGTGACGCGTTCCGACAGCCTTCCCTGTTCTACCACCTGGGAGTCAGGGAGAGCTTCAGCATGGCTAACAACATTATCCTCTACTGTGATACAAATGCAGAGTCTCTGCAGTCACTGAAGGTAACTCTGCATGGAAAAACAGAGTGTGGTGTGGGGGGGGAGTCACAGTTGGTCCGACTTCAAATAGGTTGGCTGTTTCCATAGGAAGTACAGATGCCACTTGTCGTTCACAAAAGAATAGTAAAAATATTCTGAGGCCTGGAAAATATGGCCACAGCAAAATGCTAGAAAACTCAGTTTAGTTTTCCCAAGAGAAAGATTTAGATGACTTTAGCACAGTCAGTTAAATACCTAGGTGTTAAATGGCTCTTTAAGGAAGCAGAAGTTTGACAAATTTCAGATGAGAAGTTAAGTGCGTGGCTTTATTGTTCAAGGGAATTACTTGTGTTTGGGGTAAATTGTTGCAGTAATAATAATCGGGTGAGAATGGTAGCGTGTAGGGGCAGCAAAATAATCCTTAAGTTTTAGCTCCTGTGTAAAGTATCAGTTTTCTGGCCAAACCTGATAGGGCCCCCGATGGCCTCTGATGTGTCTGGCTGAGTTACAGCTGTTCACAAGGTACCTGCAGCATTGCTGTGCTGGAGATTACCAGCAGCGTAGCTGAGTTAGTAAAAACAAAACTTGGCAATGTGGGCACTGATGCCTCTCATGAAGGGTTTGCTTCCACTGCTTCTGGCTAGTGCAGGATGTATTTTGATTCTGGCCTGTTATCTGCAGCTTGGCCCTGTGTTGGGAGGGGACGTACCTTGAGTAACTCAGTTTCTTCCCCCTGCTCTTCCCTCAAAATTTTCTTGGCCAACTGGACTGGTTGCAATCCAACTATTTCCTTTCTTTTTGCAACACAAAGAGTATACAGATAAAAACCCTAAAAATAAAACTGCTAATGACAAAAGACCTAGCTGTGGATTGAATTCAATTATACAAGTACAATGATCTACAGGATAAGCAGAGCAGAATTTCATTGTACTGGGTAAGCAGCCAGTTCCCACTGAAAATCGCGTAGAGTGAGGCACCAAGCTTCCTTGGGCACTTGGGAGAACTTTTTTCTAGGTTAGGAGCTGAACTTTGCAAACGGGTCATGTGCAGGGTTGCCACTGACATCAGTGGAAGCCCAGTTCTGCGCAGGGGAGACTTAGATGTCCCAGTTGCCACCAGTACAATGCACATTGAAAGACTCTTCGGTTTTGTTTGGTTTTGAGCTGGGCCTGTGCTTTGGCTTTTGGTTGTTTGCAGGAAAGTCATCGAAGAGCGAGACCCTTTCTGTAGACCCTTACTAAATAGTAGCTGCCAGAGAAAAGTAGTTATGGGGATGCCTGGGCATCTTTTGAGGCAATGTTTGTTCCTGTGTTTGTTACAGCCAGCAGATAGAGTAGAAGCAGTGCAGAAGTATGTGTGCAGTTTCAGTCTGGTACAGAAGGTGGTAAATTCAAAAACTGAAAATGATCATGAAAATGTAGGAAATAAAAAACTGCAGCACATGATTTAGCTGGGGTACAAAACAGTGTAGGTAAACTTTCTCTGGTGGAGTGTTCCCCTATGCGAACATTCAGGTCAATCTGGACAGGTCTTTGAGCAACCTAATCTAGTGAAAGACGTCCCTACTCATGCCAGGGGGTTTGACTAGATATTTATATCCCACACTTTGAAAGCTAGTGACAATGCAAAGCGTGCCCCCTCAACAGGGGGGAAGAGCAATTTTATGGAAGCCTGACTTACGCGACGTGGAAAGTACGAGGTGCCTTGGTTTGACACTGTGTTTGTTTTTAATGCTGTGGTGTAGGTGAAGCTGCTCAGCGGTCCCAGTGGCAGAAGTGTAGTGTAGCTGTCTGATAAATCTGGCAGAGTTATCAGTTGCTGGGATCAGAACTTGCTGACAAATCTTCCTGAAAGCGAGGTCACTGTCCACAAGTGGTTCGCTTGGGCTGTACCACTCCGATTAGTGCGCAAGAACCAGCTCTTTCGATCTGTGTGTTCTCTGGCTTCTAGTTCTCTGAAACGCTACATTTAAAATGTGAAGATACGTTCCTTGCATCACACTTATTAGAGCAATGTGAATTTCAACTGCTGCTCTTACTATTCTTCATGGTTTTTTCTGCTGGCAGCAGAACATTGTTTACTATATTTAACTTCTCAAATATGAGAGATGTGTATCAATAGTCAACTTTTGGACAGCATCCCTCTAGGAAAATTTATATAGAGAGGGTTATGTACATGCATGCATGTGTATATATGTATATACAGATGTGCACAGTACACATGCTCCTGTGTATATGTAAGATGTATGTATCTACTTGATTCAATAGTCTTTTTGTCTCCGCTGAGAAAATACTTAGTTTGTATTGGTCTATATTGACAGGCGTAGAAAACATCTACCAACCAGCCTTTTCGTGTCATGTCTGTAAATGTTAAAGTCACACTGATCTTTCCTGGTTGTTGTTCAGTGCTATCAACATTATTTTTTTTTCTTCTTTTTTATTCCAGGAAATTATTTGCCAGAAGAATAATGTAAGTATGATTTCTGGGTGCCAGTTGAATTCTAGGCATTGCAAGCTTCTGTTCCATTTAATATTATCTTGTGTTTTCCACTTGAATAATTTAACACTATCCTACTGTATTTTACAGAGTTAAATGCAGAATTCTAGAAATCCTAGCTGCAAATCTGTGTGTATCAGTTTGCTGCTAGGTACCAGGCTCACTTCTTACCTTGCCTCCATCTATCAGTGGTATTTTCCTTGCTGCCTTTACTTGTCTGTCATATTTTTTCACACACCATTTACATCTTTCATTTTGGGTTTTTTTCCTGTTACATTTTTCTGTACAGTGGTGTTTAGTGGTTTTAAAAAATACTCTATTGAAGAGTTATTTGGAAACTGATGCTCGTTTTAGAAACATGTGGCTACAGCTACGAAAATAGAGAGAGAGAGAGTGTGAGAGTGTGTGTATTTATTTCTAGAAGTTGAGTCCTGAAGCCTGTTAGTCCTAGTGCAGTGGAGATCCCAGTAGTCTGTCCGTGAGTGCCAGTCATTCAACTGTAGGTTTCTGGACCTTGGCATCCCTCTGGATTCTGAGGTTGGCCTTGCAAATCCCCCTTCAGTTTTTCACTCCCGAGTTCAAGGGAGGCAGACCTGTGACTGTGAGAACACAGCTTTCTCAGTGGGGTTTGTTCTGGAGCAGCAGGGCCAGTCATGTCAGAGTATATATCTGGCATGTTGAGTTGTTCTTGGCTTCACTTCGGGACTTACTGGTAGCCATATACGCTGAGATATAATTTTATAGTGGTTAGTTAGTGGTGTGTAGGTATCTTGAGGTGCTATGTGTATACTGTACAATTCCATATATTTGAATAAACTTTTCTGAGGGGCATATGAAGTATGTAATTTTAGGAATTGGTCAGCTTTTATTTCCCACAGCGTTAAAACTGCCATAAAAACTGCAGTATTCCTGGTTTTACTTTTTTATTTAACAGTGCAATTCATAGATTAGGTACTGACTTCTACCAGTATGAAACATTATTCTTTGAAAAGGATGTAGTTATCTACTATAGCTGGTAGAGTTTCTAAAGATGACTTCAAAACCAGTGCAAGCTTTGGCCTTAACACTGCATTTTAAATTAAAAAAAAAAAAAAGCAAAGAAGGTTCCATATAGAGTTTCTGTATAGCTCTTAACCAAAAAGTGCTTTTCAGAGACTCACAGAATGCTGTGAATGACGCTCTAGACTAAAAATCTCTCGCCTTTCTCTAATGAAAGTGGGGTAAATGATCGCTTAGGCCTTTACACAAAACGAAAGAGAACAGTAAGGCCTTTCTTTTAAATGAATGTGTTGTATTCTGTATTTTTGTTCTGGTGGCCCAGAAATAGGGAAAATGATGTGTGACTAATGTAATGTCCCTGGGAGGACAGGGAGAAGAGCTCTGTTAGCAGGAAACTAGCAGGAGATGACTGGTACAGTACAATAAAGGGGAGATGTTGTCTTGTCCTATTTTTAAATGGCAGTTGCTGAAACTCAAGGAGAGGTATGACAACTTGGCCTTCATCTGTTTGAGAAAGGATTGTTCTGTTTTCCACTTAAGTTTGGATGGGTGACTGTGAAACTGTCATTTATCACTTTTAGAAATGTTTCAATGTATACCACAAAAAAGAATGTGTTCCTTGAGAGTCTCAGATGTTTTCAAGCACACCCACATAATGTCTTTTCTGGGAGGAAGTATTTTCCCAGGGATTAGAACAGGGAAGTCAGTGAAACTAGCTTAGCAACCCTACTACTAATTTTTTTTTCTTCTTTCCTTTTTCCTCATTTTTTGGCATGATGTCAGCCAAATTACCTGGAAGTAGACTTTTTACAATATTGATGGATGGCTAACTATTGAATATAATTCTTGCTTCATGAAAATCATGTTTCTTTATAAATTGTAGGACTCTTGGATAAACAGCAAAGGTGCTGTTCTTGAGACGCTGTGACTATGATGCCCACCCTTAGCAAAAAATAGTGATGTGAATGATTGTGAGGTTGCAAATACGAAAAAAATCAAATTCACTTATGAATAAACCAGGAGTTTAGTCCTGCTGCTCAAGAATATGTTTTTTAATAGCATGCAACCATCAGCCGTAACAGGACAATGGTATCCCTGACACCAGGGGATTAAAAAGACTGCAAAACAAGTGTCTGTGTGTATCTATATATATCTGTCTCACTGAACTGCCTTGTGTTTGCTTTTCCTGAACCTTGTATCCCTGAAACCAGTGGGGAGAAAAAAAAAATCCATTACCAACTGTTAAGTTCTTTGTCCTGACTGGATTTTTGTGCTTCCTAATAATAGTCAATACAATGTTGCATAGCTAGGATAAGCTGCCTGGAGCCTGTCGGGGCAGAGCAGTGCAAGATAACGTAGGCTTGTTTCCTGTTATATGTGGTTTTATAGTTATTTAGTTGGGCCTTTTCCAAATGTTGCAGTAATACCAAAACCATACATTTTTACAGGGACTGATACTTCGACAGGAGGCAGTTAGTTTGGTATTTGAAAGCTTAGGTTTAGTTTTTGCTGTTATCTGATTTTTGAGGTCAACCAAGCAGCAGAGGCATTCTAGAAATTACTGAAGAGTTTCAGTCATAAGGAGATGTTGGTGTAAAAGTTACAGTACATGGCTGTGCTGTGCTTGTTCTAGCTCACAAATTTTTATTTCATCATAGTTCTCCCTGGTTTGAATCTTATAAACTGTAGACAAAAGCTGCAGGTCAGGTTCCAAATGGTCATTTACTCAAAAAAAAAAAAATTCATTGCCTGCTGAATCTGAGGAAGTTTAATGTGCATGCATTACACGTATGGTTTGCAACCACTTGCAGTAAGTAGCACCTTGACACAGTGCTCACATTTCAGTTCAGGCTGCTTGCTGGCACCAGGTTGGAGTGATAGGTGGCCTTGGGAGCTGCCCAGGGTCTGAGGCTGCGGTACAGCCACCGGCCTGGTTGGAAAGGCCATCAGGAGGCAATGGAAACCGTTCTGCTGGGCACCGGGCTTGCAGGCAACAGCGATTTAAGTAACAGGGTTACTGTTGTGTAGCTGGGAACTCTTATTACTGTTTTCCTTTTCTGACACTTGGAGGGATCAGAGACTTGTTATTTTTACTGGTTTTCCACAGCCATGCCAAATTGCCTCCTGTTTAAGGTGTAGCCTGGGAGACAATTAGGTGTAGCGCTCCTTCAGTGGGAGCAGGAGAATGGAGTGACCCTGGATGAGGCATGCCAGGGGCATCTGAAACCTTGGAGCCTTCATATAACTGCTGCCAGAAGACTTGTAGATCCCGTAGGATCTGTTTACCTATTGGTCTCTTTCACTGTGGAAATAGGGGGAAGTATTTTTAATACTCCTCACCCAGCTGACAAATTATTTGGGGGCAGTCTGATTTTCAGTATCACAAGTATGTGAAAATACTAAATAGTAACCTTCTGTACATATTTCATTGATAATGAAAACTGTGGTATTTATTATTATTTGTGATACATCACTATCTCTTGCTCTTTTTTCATTTTTTGAATTCTTTGACACACATTTTCCTTGGAAAAAGTTGGAACTTTTTTCCTATGTGAATATGATGAAAGGACCGTTTAGAGTCTATGCTGATTTTTAACAAGCATTTAGGATGTGGCGTGGCTGCAATAGAATGTTATTGCTAGGCATATAAAGAAGCAATATATTGCCAAATAAAATGAGAAGTATTTAAGAGTAGACTCAGTCTCTGTGCTTCAGTTCATTTGAGGTGTGAGGCTTACTTATGTTCCTTTTCAAATCAATAGCAAGGCTGTCATTCATGTGAGTGGGATTTGAAGTAAACCCAAACTGAGTCTGTATTCACTAAAACTTCAGCACATGTTGATTTACTGTGTGTTTGGGGGATGGAGGGAATAGATTTAATAACTTGGTTTAGGATTTTGCCATCTGCTGCATGCAACACTGTGTGCAGTCAGAATTACCTTTAAGAAAAAAATCTCATCAGAAGAATTGAAATAAGAGCAGATATTTCTCAAAAGAACTAGTAGGAGAAATGCAAAAAAAGCAGGTCTTAATTAGAGGAGAGTCAGCAGGAAGAACAATTCCTACTGTGAGAGATACTGGCTATTTTTATTACCTCAGCTGATCTTATTTATTTTTTTAAAAAAGTTACATTGGATGCTGACTTGAAGCTTAGGGAAGTAGATGGGATTCTGCTAGATTCTCCTATCCATGAGTAAGGCATCATGGTTTTGTTTTAGAGGATTTTTGTTTTCTTTGACACTTCTTGTCTTTGAAAAGAGCTGTTTGTGTATATTTGATTGTTAAGTGATTCCAACAGAGCAGTGTTAGTAAATAGCCTCAGGGAATCGAGAGGACCGCACACCACTGACTCCTTGGGATTGTGCGGATTTTCTCCCTCCTTTTGAAGAAAAATTAAAGATCTGAGAATTAATTGGGCAGAACTAAAATGCTCATTTGTATAGCACTATGTCTTCTTTGTACAACTTTCAGAGAAAAATCTTCTGTACTGTCAGATGTATTTGTGGGGGAGAGAATAGTGTTTACCTTATTGCGTGATGTTCTTTCTAGTAAGACATGGTCTCCAAATTGAATTTCCAAAAGGCAGCCGCTTTCACAAGCAACAGTTCTGTATCAGAGATGGATATTGAAAGAAGGACTGGTTTATATTCTTATTGTGTTCATTAAAATATAACTACATGCTATGCATTTTTATTATCTCTTAAGTAAATTAATATAGCAATAGTTGCTATATCTCTTTTCAGAAGCTGAGAAAGCATATCAAACAAGAAGGAAGTGCTTAATGTTCCAGTGACCAGTAGGTCTAGCTAGGAGCAGCATAGTCTTAAATTCCATAACTGTAGAGCTATTAAGACAGTCTTGTGGCTGAATTTAAACTGAAGTTACGCATGCTCTGGAACTGTTTAATTTTGCACAGTAAGCTAGGAAGGGACATTAGAAAAATATAAACCAATTAAAATGTTTGCAAAAATGAATTACAGATTTTGTCACTGTGGTAAGCATTTCTGCATGTGTAGCTGGCTCCAGCCAGTACTTCTGTTTTCTGATTAGTCTGGCTGGTTTGATGAAACGGGCTACGACACAGTCTTTCAGAAGGTGGCCTGATGTTGCCAGGTACTGAGTGTGCTGGCCCAAAGCCTTCAAAGATACGTATGTTCGTATCTCCTGGATATAACTAATTCCCCTGATCTGAGAGCTCAGGCCAACGTCCTTATCTAATGTCCTGAGTTCTTGTGCATCTGGCTCAACCACAGTAACTATCTGTGTGCATGCCGATGACCAGTCCTAAACCCTGGTGTTTTCAGTAATGCCTTTCAACTTACCACTCAGGTGACCTGCAATCACTTTGTAACTTTCATTAGTGTAATTTGAGCTTTTGAACCTTAAATACTGAGGGATTTATAAAGAAAGAGGGTTGGAAAATTAAACTTGTACCTGGGGACATCTATTCTCACATACTTTTGAAGCCCGTTTTTGCTGCTCATGTTTTTTAAAGGGTGTTGACGTCACTGAGAATATTGCAATTAGATTTAAGGTTCAAACCTTCAAAAGTTGCCCGATTTTCTCGAATGGCTTAATTCTATTACTGTCGTTGTATGTGGTGTGGCAAGGCAGATGAATGCGTCAAAGGAAAACAACAATTTTGTTTTGGGTGCTCGGCAAACTTAGGATCTTGAGTGAAGTTAATTAGGGTTAGGAAAGAAAATCAGAGTTTGTGAGATCAGAGTTGGGATGGAGTGTTACAGGGCAGATTTTAATAGGATAAGTGGAATATATTTAAACTTCCAAGTGGAATAATGTGCACTAAGACAAAATGCACAGCAGTGTGTGAGCAGATAGGAAGCGTGTTTTGGAAAGACCACCTGATTCTTTCTGAGTTAAGTTAGTGTAGCTTACGTTTAGACAAAGAAAGGTAAGAAAGGCAGTAAAAGCAGCTGAGACAGAGGTAGGCTGGGGGTGAGGAAAGCAGCAAGGCATGCAGCCTGTTTCAAGAAAGAAGGTTTAGAGCTGTCTGACACTGGAGCAGCTCCTGAGCTGCTGACCCCACAGCCTGGTTCTCTTGGGCTGCCATCCCAGTCATTGCCCAAATGCAGTCGGGGTTGGGCTCTTTGTAGTTAGAATTTGTGATGGTGACAAACTATGTTTCTCCCTAGTGAGAGACTATATACTTTATTATGCAAGAGCAGTCTTGCCCTCTCTGTTATCTTGCCTTTCTTCCACCACCATGTTTAGTAAATAATACGAAACTTGTGGTGCTTCTTTTTTTTTTTTTCTTTTGTCACCAGAGCTACTGCATGTCTGCCTTTGTTCAGCTGTTAAATATCGAATGTACTCTTCAACTGGGAAAGTGAAATTTAGGTCAATATTTCTTGTATTTTTTAACTTTACTGCATGTGGGTTTTTTCTTTTTTTCTTTTTAAAGCCTGTTTCCTAAGGAAATGAAACTTAAGAGCTTGTACTATTTTTTCATCCTCCACCCTCTTTCTGTATCTGCCTGTTTTGTCTGTCTGATGAATTTCAACTGAATTTGAGAGGTTTCAGAGATACATAACTCCCCACGAAATGTAACTGTGTAGGTTAACAACCAAATTAATGCACTGCCTGAGGGAAAGGCAACTGTGTGCCCACGCTTCTTGCCACCAAGGGTCAAGGTGAGATTCTGCCTTGAGACAACCCTGGGGGCCCTCTGAACGGCTGAGAGTTGATTGTATTTTCTTCAGTTTTCTTCCCATGTAGTGGTTTCTCCTGCCTTTTGCTGTTAAGTTCCTTGTTCACTGCTTCCAAAGGCTACTGGGTCTGCGTGTCTTCTATAGCAGGGTCTGTATTATCACCAGCTTTTTTTCCCCCTCAGGTAACAGGAAGAATGCAGGTAAACTAATTTTTTCTGGCTCTCTTGTTGCACTGAAATAGATACCTGCTTCCTACAGAAGGTGCACTTGGGATCAGTTTATAGCTCTTGCTCAGTAATGGGCTCGAGCAGTTGGCCGCTGAAGGCAGAGTAGTCTTACCACGTGTATGATTATTTATGAAGACTCTAGTACTGTATCTGTAGGTGGCCAGACTATTATGCCAGGATAAACTTTGGGTTCTGTGGGTTTCAAAAGCTGGAAACATCCTTTTTCAGAGTTGATTTTTATTTAAGACCTGAGCTTTGGAAACTGTGTGCCAGAGGTCTGAGAAGCCCTTCCTGCAAGCAGTCTTGAATTTATTTTTAATGCGCTGAATAAACATTAGGAAGTAAAACATTTGCCCCAGGATGTCTGTAGGTACTTCACCCTTTCTTTTGGCTCTGACTTCCCGAACTTTTTCTTATTTACTTAAAAAAGAAAAGTTGGAGAATAGTCTGCATGTGCTTAATAGTGGCTTCTGTACCCACTCACTGTCCACCCTTATCCTATAATTCCGGAAACCAGTTCCAGCAAATTCATAATTTCCTCTCTGCTTTTTACTGTGGGGCTTACTAGGTTTTAGCAGGGTCCGAAGGTTCATCCATTTGCTCTTGAAAGTGTGTGATCGCATTACTATGCTAGCATATTCTTGAACAGAAGTGTCCGTTCAGTTCTTCATGGTAAAGATGAGCAGTTTGGGTTCTAGCATCGCACTCCTTAATTGCTTGTTAAAAATATTGTCGTACACTTCCCAGTTCTCAAGTGTCCTTTGGTATTGCTACACTCATGCACAGAAAAATATGTGCTAGCTATTCGGTTGTAATAGTTTGCAGTTGTTGGGGGAAGAAGACTAAATTCATCCTTGTGCAAGTCTCTGTATGCAGTAATCTCCCAACTACGTTCTGGGTTAGTTGACCTCAATGGACCTCATGTAAATGCCTGCACCAATTAATTTTAAATTTTACAGAGTTTGTCAATATCCTTCAGAAGTGGAGATGGGATTGCCTTTATAGTGAGGTCTTATAGTTTCATAGTATAATAGGTGTCATTACAAAAAAATGCCTGTACTCTTTATAGCCAATCTCTGATCTGTACACAAATATATGTTTACTGACATATCTGTGCACGTATATTTATACAGAGTAGTGTACCTTAGTCCTTCCATGTCTTTAAAATCTAATAATGCAATTTAAAATGCATGTTGTAAGCACGCAGCTGATACTGCGCATTTGAAAACTGTTCAGTCACTGATCTCTCAATGCGTGTTGCTCAGTTTGCCAAGGGAGTGTCTGAAGAGATGTCCTCATTGCTGTATGGACTTCTGCAAGAACAGAAGCAGCTGACCAGAAAGTAATTAACCTTGGCAGTAATTTAGGGGCACCAAAATGATGGGTCTGAAGAATTACTTCCTTAAGGCTTTTCTTGCTGGACTGCTGGCTGCTTCAGTAGTGGAGTCTGAGCTTCGAGAGCCAAATGGCAGAACAAATGATTCTGATGGTGTGCTGTCTCACAGTTAAGACCCATCAGAACCACAAATATTCAGCAAGCTTTCTATGTGCCTAAATCTGTAGTCACATACATACCACAGGCACCAGATATCTTGCCTCCGTCTTTCCTGGAAGATAAATTATTTTTTTTTGCAAAGAATGTGTCATACATGGATATATAGAAATCAATACAGTTTGGCAACGCTAAGACATTCCGTAAGTGATTATTCTGAAATATGTATGGTTTTAAGTACCACTGGCCAGGAGGTTTGCTACGTAGCAGGGAATTTAATTTGTCTTTGTTACACTAAACTATTGAGTCATTTTGCAGTTCATATGAGGATTAGCTTTCTCTGCAGTTTTCCTGTTGTGAGGCAGCTAGCTTGTGTTACTGTTCTCAACATCTGTGAGCCTAACTATACTAAATTGCAGAGTGCTTGCTCTCTTCTGAACATCAGTCACCTTGAAAAGAGCGTACGTCAGCTTCCCTTGAGTATGCCTGCCGCTTCGGGGTGACTAGGGTGTGTCCTCAGAATTGTTTTGCTGTTGATCTGATGTACTGACTATTTTAAGGTCAATGCGATGCTTCTAAAAAGACTCACTTTACAGGAAGCAGTTCAGAAATGTGAAAGAATACATTTTGGACGTATATCATATTTGAGATGAAAATCGAATTTGTGTAATCCTAGGATTCATAGGCAAAATCTTGGTCTTGCTGAAGTAAGCAGCAGATCTCCCTTTGACTTTAATAGGTGAAATTCTGCAGTTAGTATATGCAGTTGTTTTATGCTTAGACTTGACCAGTCATAACTGTGCTAAATACTGCACCTCGTTTCCCTACAGATGTGCACTGGTAACTACATATTTGTTCCTTACATGATAACGCCACATAACAAGGTGTACTGCTGTGATAGCAGTTTTATGAAGGGACTGACGGAACTGATGCAGCCTAGTTTTGAGTCGCTGCTTGGGCCTATATGCTTACCTCTGGTGGATCGATTTATTCAGCTCTTGAAGGTGGCACAAGCCAGTTCAAGGTGAGTTGTCTTTTTGTACCTCTGTGTAAAATTCATATATTCCTGCTGGCAATATAAAATGTCAGGCTCTTGCTTCAGGGTAACGTGTTGGTTAGCCTTCTGTTGAGACAAATCAATAATTAATAGTTTAGCTTGACCAAATCTGTCCATTGACACTGCTTTGTCAATAAATGCTCCGCATATACCGTGTGGGAGAGCTGCAGGGCCAGAAAAACAAATGCAAGGGACCTGTCCCAAATTGCTGACATGAAGTTGTTCCTCTCCAGCCAGTATTTCCGGGAATCCATTCTGAACGACATCAGGAAGGCCCGTACCCTCTACACAGGCAAAGAGCTTGCAGCAGAGCTGGCAAGGATTCGACAGCGAGTAGATAATGTTGAAGTCTTGTCTGCAGACATTGTAATAAACTTGCTGCTGTCCTACAGAGACATCCAGGTATGAATCCTGTGCTCTACAATAATCTAAAACATAGTAAATTAAATTATGTTCTCAGTGAAGTTTTTAGTGTATTTTGCACAGATTTGCTAACAAATTATATGAATAATGCATGCACTATCTTCACTGATGCTTTTTACTTTATTTTGTAGTTATGCTGTTTGTAGTGTGCCTTTACACAGCAGAAAATTGTTATTTTGTAACAGCACCTAGAAAGTACACAACATATAATAACTCATCTTAATCTCACCATTACTACGTGAGGAACAGCCCTGTCGTACTTGAAGGCTATGGTAGTATGTATGTGTATTCTTTGTCACCATGCCTGGGACATTTCTCATGGAAACATAACATGTTCATATGCATTTCAGCTTTTGGAATAATGCTAGTAATTGCTTACTTTGTTATCCATAACTTCAACTGTTGCTCCTTAAACATTTTGAAATGGTTTGGGTTTTGTTTTGGTTTTGATTGTTTGGTTTTGTTTTTAACTATGTCAGTGAATAGGCTACTTCAAAAACTGTGGTATTGAAAGATTGTTTTGGTTTGGTTTTGTGGCTCATGCCTACTTCAGAGTTTTGGGATGCCTTAATTCAGGTACAGTTGGCATTGTAACGTCTGTCCAATATGAATGCTGATATGTGTTCAGCTCCTGAAGATAACTTTAGTCACGAAATGGAGGTACTAAAATTTCTGCAGATCCACACTGGATCAGTTCAGGAGACCAAATTGTGTTTCTATGCTAAATACTGTGCATATTCATATTTCTGGTGAGTGTCAGGCCATTTACAGTTTGAAGAAACTGAATTCCATAAAACTTTAGAATGAACTGAAAATACTTAGTATGAAATTCCAGGTGTTTAGTTCAAAGAGGAGTTTATGTAGGCATAGCTCAGTACAGCCACCTAAAACGTCATTATTCCCTTCTTTTGGAAGGATTATGATTCCATTGTGAAACTGGTGAAAACTTTAGAAAAACTGCCTACTTTTGACTTGGCTTCCCACCACCATGTGAGGTTTCATTATGCATTTGCACTGAACAGGTAAGAATCTACCCTTCCTTCCACTGTTGAACAGTAAATGAGAACTGCAAACTTCACACAGAGTTGGTAATCCTGGCTAAAGTTCCCTAACGGAATCTTCGTATGCAGATCTAGGGTTTTTACTGAAGCAACTCTGAGGACTCTGAGCTTCATGATCAGTCTCAGCTTTCTTTAACTTTCCCACTGTCAAATTCCATTCCTCTTGCTTTAAGCATGAGTGTTTGATCTGTCTGTATCAGTTTCTGTTTCAGTACCTAAATCAGAGCAAATAAACACCTAGCAGTATTTTAAACTTTGTATTTTAAACATTGCTGTTTGGGTGGCAGTGCTGTGGCATTTGTGGTAACTTAGACATCATCATTCAAGTCTGAGTTCTGCTAATGTAAGGAGATAGGAGGACTTTAATCAAATATCAATCAGAAGATTTCAGTATGATAATGAAGAAATTTTCATGGTCTCTGGTAACATGCACAAAATGTGCCACGTGCAGCAACTTTTAACCCATTTTTGGGGTTAAACGAGAGCCAAGCCCAAGTTTTTACCTAGGATACTGGCATTTGGGCAAGACATTAAAAGGGACGTTTTTCAGAGGTTTTCTGCTTCCTTGTTGTTATCACAATATTTTGCTGTTGATATTTAGAGGAGTAGACCAGGTGTCAGCAGACATTGGAATACTCATATATAGAAAATGTCTACGGATCTTTCTGCCTCTCTCACAGATCTGAATATTGTAATTCAGGTTCACCGAGGAGGCTCAAAACTGCATATCATGTCAAAGTGATGTCAAAAATATGTCACAATTAATTATTTGAAAAAATAAACTTGTCTTTAAAACAAAAATTTAAAAACCCAACCAAACAACAAAACAACAAAAAAAGCAAGCTTTCTGCCACTGTTTTGTCTGAATAAAATGTCCAGGTCCTTTCTTGCTCTTTTTATACCAGGTATATGAAGGTGTAAATACAGTGACCTTTTTGTTCCTGCTTTGCCATATGTGGAACTTTGCAAATAATTGAGCACACATCTGCCACTTCTGCATAGGCTTCACAGAAGGCACTAGGTATACCTTTGAGTTTTAACAAGTTGTTTAAACCCCCAAGGTCACCATCTTCTAAAACAGTCACCTTTGAAAACAGCACTTGACTAGTTCACTGGGGCACTAAAACCCCTTCAAAACTGTAATATAAACTTTTCAGGCAGATTCTTATATTCTGTTGGTTCTGTTGGGACTTCTTGCGGACTGAAAGGTCTGTTTTTATAGGTATGACTCTTAAGATGTAGCCTTTGATGGGACCTGCCATATGAAAGGTCTGTACAGTACCTCCAAAGGACTTCAGTTCAGATTTTCCTCTCTCTCCGTTCTCCAGATTCTAAATTCAACTGGAATCCATGACAGCCATGAAAATGTTCATGCTTTCATGTATACCAAGAAGGCATTACTTGGGCTAATTGTAGCTTTCACCTTTTGGGGAATATAGGGATGTTTTCTGAGCTAAGACAGGTCTGGAATACTCTGCACATCTGAATGTTTGCTGTGGAAGAAGCTGTCCCTTTTGCTTTTAATCCAGGTCACTAATACGGAAGGATGGAGCAGGTCACTTAGTCAGGATTAGTATGACCTAAATCGAGAGTGTGGGAGGGCATTGATGATGGAAGAGTAAACAGAAAGAAAAGTAGAGACTTCTACCAGCCAAGTGTAAATGGCTCATATCATGAAACAGTGCTGTGCCTTACTAGCTTTGTTCTCGTTAAGTTCGGCTAGCTACTGGTTTGATCTGGATTAGTGATTAGTCAATACAAGATGTAGAGGAGTTATCCACCTGAAACTCTGTTCTGAAAGTCACTCTTCTGTAATGAAAGTCAACTGAAAAACATAAAGAAGCTGCAAACTTACCCTTGTTGCTTTACTTGAGTGGTCAACATGAAAAGAGAAAACAAAGTGAAGCAAACCTTCAACAACTAGACAAGTGATCATTTGGCAGGGGAACCAAAATAACACAGACCTGAAGGAGACTCTTATTTGCCCAGCCAGGAGCACTTGTGTCTCTCCCTGGGACTGGGAGAGAATCCATCTCAACTAAGTACATCAGCCTTGCTCTGCCACTCTAGAAGTACTTGCGGAGCCTACTACCCCTCTCTAGTCTGAGTAGACTTTTCCTAGTTTTTTACGATTTGACTGGTCTGAAGGTTGGGAAGAGAGGGCACTGGGTTTTATTTATTTTTCTCATCAGGCAGAGACATCAGTAGAGGTTGGCCTAGCATGTAGACTAGCACACTCTACTTGTTTTTTTTGCTCAGAAAAGTAGTTTATACTGCCTGCTCAGACAAGTGCTTTTGCTCCATTTTCTTGTTTTTGTTATGATGCAAGTACTCGTTCTTCCTCTGCCCCTTCTGCTTGATTTAAACCGTTTCTTCCACATCACTTCCTCTGGAGCTGCATACACGAGCTCAGAGTTCACAAGCTCAGGTGTCACTTAGAGTACACATACTCTGATCTCTCAGGTTTGACATTGAGACTGCCTGTGTAGATGCATTAAAACTTTGGTATGCTCTTGTAGAGAGAAGAAGAAAATTTATTACTGAACCTCTGATAAAGTAGTATCTGCTTTAAGATGGCTCTGGCCTTCAATATGTTTGGGGGTTTTTTCTTTCGGAGGTAGCCTTCTCTTGCAAGCTTCTTCAATGTAAAGCTTGCAAGACAGATAAAAAACTACTTTTATATATTCCCCTAGTTCAAGTTGTAGCCACTCAATTATTACAAGTAATTTCTCCAAAAGAATATAATACTCTCCCCAAACCACCAAAGAGTAGTTTTTGCTGCGAAAGGAGTAATTTGCTCTTTCAGCACACAAATACATAAATTCTAAACTCTTGATGTTGAATGATGTATGTATCCAAACTGTGAGTCACCAGAAAGTGTCTAATGCTTGCAATTATGTGATTTATTTGTATGAAGTACTTTTGTTAATGTTACCTTATTGACTTCACTTCCTAACCTTCCCTATCATGACAATTCAGACTGGTTTGTGTTTTTTTGGTTTTTTACTTCACATTCAAAATGTAGATATTAAAAAAAAAAAATCACAAACACAAGATGGAATCTTTTTTCCTTTAAAGCATGAATTACTAGGAAAGAAATATTAGGTAGGAAACCTAGTTTCATACATTTTTATTTTGTAAGAAAGTAACATATGGTCTTTCGAAGAACTCCTCTTGAGGCTCTTGTTGCTGTTGTCAGTGCTTTGCTCTAGCTGATGCCTCATGAGAGAGATAAACCACGTCTGGGGGCTTTTCTAAAGGTGTCCCATGGTATTTAAGGGAAGGAAGAAGAGGGAGGGGCAAGTGTGTGTATATAAGTGTGTGTCTGGTGTGTCTAGAAGCACATTTTACATGGATGAAGTCATACATATATATTCAAACATGGTCATGAAGAAGTATTTCTTGTTAACTTTATTGGGTTTTTTAAATCAAATTTTTTATTTTTGAATAGGCGAAATCTGCCTGGAGACAGACAGAAAGCTCTTGAAATTATGATTCCCCTGGTAGAACAGGAAGACCAAGTAGCTTCAGATATGTACTGCCTGGTTGGTCGAATTTACAAGGACATATTTTTGGAATCTGGGTTCACAGATATAGAAAGCAGGGACAAAGGGACATTCTGGTGAGTACTGTTTCCCTGGTCTATGTCTTTTTGCTCGCTTTGGGAAAAACATTGCTCTAACAAGAATACATTTCAACTATTTTTCATTCCAAATATTTTACATCCTTAAGGAATACACTGAATCTCCTAATCTTCTTTCTCATTCTTAACAAATAAGCAGATTTACATTGTTAAAAGATCTGGTTCCGTGAAGTTCTTGAAGTGCCTCAGAGACTTGGAGTTTGGGTAGCTCTCATCAGAGTGTATTTTCCTCCTTTCTCCCAGATGTGAAGTCTCCTATTTAGTATGTTATTCTTAGGAATCTGGGACAGACAGAAATCAGCCGTGAATCAATTGGCATATCTGTAATCTGATAGATACTAGCTATCCAGACTTAAAGGTGCTGAGGTTTAACTCTGCACTGATGCTTAGGATGTACCATTCTGGCTTTTATTGGCTTCCATGCTCACAAGCAATGTGACTGTTCCACAGTCATGCTGGCAAAAGTTTTATCACCTCATCATCACCATATAATGTATGTATATCACAGTGGACTACAGTTCTACTTATAGTCAAAGAAGCACACAATAGGTTAGACAAATTCTTATTTTAATTTTAGAGGCAAGTATGGTTTTTTGTTGCTTTTGAAATGCACTAAAACACTGTTATGTGGAATAGGTTAAAAAAAAAATGTTTCTGTGTCTTATTTTATCCATCAGCCTTTTAATTCCTCAAAGTGATGTGTTTGAAAAGGAGGCACTGGACACCATCCTAGACTTTGGTCAGGATGAGCTGCTTTTCTTCATTATGATTCAGATGAGGCTGCAAACAATCTGTGTTTATGTATCCTGCACATCAGATCGTAGTTCAGGTCTTGTGCTCATCAGCTGCCTGTTGAAGCGAATGGTTAGAATGGAGAGCTTTCTTCTCCCTTCATCATTTATCACTTGTTTTCAGTAAACTTCAGATTAGAACTGTCTTTGGTAGAAGATAAGATATAATTGTTTACCATTTATGGCCTCAGAATACAAGTACAGTTTATAATTGCTGGCCAAGCTTTATGGTTTTGCAATGCTTACTGGATTTTTT
This sequence comes from Steatornis caripensis, assembly GCA_013398225.1. Taxonomy (NCBI): domain Eukaryota; kingdom Metazoa; phylum Chordata; class Aves; order Caprimulgiformes; family Steatornithidae; genus Steatornis; species Steatornis caripensis. The sequence continues at coordinate 345,010 of VZSC01011565.1, forward strand.
TAAAGATGTTGAAATAACAGGAATGCAGCATATTGTTGTTGTCCCCTGTCTTCATAATTTTGAGTTGAAGAAAAATTTATTTCCTCTAAGGCAAAGCCCATAACAAACTTTCAAGATTCTGTTTTAAAAATATAGGTGTTTTGCTAATGTCATGAACTAAGATAAAAAACCCCGGTAGTCCTGTATACAAATACTAGGTGTTGCCACAGGTTAAATAGAATAAATGGAAATTAATTTTGCTATTGTACGTCTTGCTTTTTCCTCATTCGTAGTGAACCCATAAACTTTGAGGTTTTCAAACATAATTGAACTAAGAATGATTACATGTAGACTAGCAGTAATTACTTCTAGGGAATTTCATGCAGCCATTTTAACACACCTTTAATAGGTGCATCTTAGCAATCATGATATTCTTACATTTGATGAGGGGACGTGCTTGCAGTCAGGCATACCAGCTTGGGAAAGGACAGCCGGCTGGCAGCTCCTGCAGCAGGTTAAGAAGCTGATGGGCCAGCTATGAGATAATCCCTGAAGCCACTGGCAAGTAAGGCCCAATACAGACTGCTCTGTGCGTCTGCTGCCAGAGAACAAGGTGATCTCTGTCAAGTCAAGCTGGAGTTTGGCTGGAAGCCGTACCAGAAGGGCCAGTTGCTTTTGGTTTGTGCTTTATCCTGGATGTTGATTTGAATTGTAGTGTTAGTCGTACAGCAGGCTTGACGTGGCTGAAGGGTTGGCTTATAACTCAGTGGATGGCTCGTGGGAAGGAGCAAACCTACTCTAGTGCTACAGCAGGGCACAACGGGGGAAGGTGTGTGCAGGAGCAATGCCTCCGAGATAGTGTTACTTTATGTTGAGATAAAGGTTATTATCTCAGCCTTGGAGAAATGAGAATGTAGGAGAAGTGTAGTGAATTGCATAAGGTAATGAGAATTTGGCAGCAGAATGAAAGCGTTGGTTTTGCAACAACTACTGACGTTGAGGTACTTTGGTCTATTAAAAAAAAAAAAAGCCAAGCAGTGTGCTTTCCTGACATTTAAAAAGCAGAATAAAAGACATTTTTCATATAAATATGAGAGAAAATATGAAAGATTAATTATTAACTGTCACTTTCTTGTTGCATACTGACAGTGTAAATCAGACTTATCAAAGCTATCAAGTCTTTGTTCAAATCTTTTCACTGCTGCCTGCTTAATTCAGTGTCTGCACTCAACATTTTCCTGTATGTCAGCTTTCAATTTCTTGATGGCATTTATAATTGCAACAGCTAAGCCAGCCTCTGCTTTACAGGCAAACTTTTAAACCTTACCACCTTTCTGCAGTGCTGCCCGGGTTCCTCCAGTGATATTTGGGGTGTAACAATGTACAGCAATCGCACCAGTTGAATTTAAATCAGTTCGGTCAACAGATGAGACTTGTGAATTCTTTGGGAAACTATGAATATTTTCATTTGTTGAAAATTAATTATTACAGGTTACTTTCTTTATTTTTATTTTTTGTCCGTAAGTTCTTGCTGCCCAGGCTATGTGGATATGAGGCAGGTTTAAAAATGTCAGCAGAGGATTGCAGCAAATATTAAATTGCACTTTTGGTTGTAACAATTTAGGAGGGGTAAATAGGACTACAGAGGTCCAAGATACTAGTATTTCTTGGTGTGCATGTAAAGATGGCTAGAAAAATGAATTTCTGCTGTGGGGAAGGGAGATTTGGAAGCCATTTGAAAAGAAAAGGAAGAACACAGGAATGAAAATTCCTGGTATGTCCCTTCTGGGCTCCTGGGAATAGGTGGCAATGTCCTGGCAGCAGGGGACTGCAGGGGTGGCCTCTGACAAGGGACAATGAGCTGCCCTGTGTCAGACACAGCTGGTTCCAGGCAGCTCCAATGGACTCATCACTGGCCAAAACTGACACCATCATCAGAGAGGTAACATTTAAGAAAGATTCTTTTTTTTTCTGGGCTGTTTCACCAATGCTTCTGCAAGCAGTAACTATTTTGCAAACTTAAGCTCATCTCCACCTCCTTTGCCTGTATGATTAACATTGTTTACATCACACGTGCCCACCTGTTGATACACATACTTCTTTTACGTTTAAATTTTGAAGTTTTGTATTTATCTGTCTGAGAACTAGAGAAATTTTGGTAGTCATGGCAGAAATTAGGCATTTTGGGGCAAAACAAAAAAAAATTGAAGTACAGAGTCTCTTGTATTAGAACAAGAATACTTATTTTCAAGTTTTTTCTGTCTTCTGTCAATCTCTCCTTTTCCTGATATTGCATGAGGATTACAGCATGAAAGATCACAAGGGCAAAAAAGGGAGCCCAGTTCCCAACATTGCTATGTCTCCAAACAGATTACACTAGCCAACGGGGCTCTTCTAGCTATAGGTGCTTAGCATAAATGAGAGTGTTGTCCTGTTTGGTTGGTAGGGTTTTATGGGGTTTGTTTTTCTGTTGTGGGTTGGTTGGTTTTTCAAGTGAGTAAAAGTGTTTTGTATGTACTTTCTTCCTTGTTTTGTTGTAAGTGACAGTACAAGAGGAAAGGCAGATGATGGAAGAAAAGAATTGGGTCTTTTCTTCTTGTCATGCTTTTTTTAGAGGACTAGACTCTTGTCTGATGATTAAGTTCCCTGGAGGTGCACCACTGGAGTATAGAAAGAGTATATATGTAGCAGATTGAGGAGGAGCCTGTCTTGCAGTTTTGGAAAGCAGAGTTTATGTTAAAGGATGCAAAGTCCTGAATCATTACAGTAGGAAAAACAGCAAGCAAACAAAAAATTGAAAAAACAGCTATATTTTTGGCCTGCTAGGATCAAAATACCTTGGCTTTACTTACGTGCCAAAGTGTGGTCTGGAAGCCAAATAAGTAGCTTTTGCATAGGTTATTTTTCCTCCCTCCCTCTCACAACCTGCTTGTATTTTTTTTTATATAATTCATTTGCTTAGTTGAATTTTTCCCATCCTTTTGAAAGTAATTTTAAACTCTATTGCTTTTACTGTAGCAGAGTTGTGTTGACTGAATCTCTTGTGCTCCTTAACCCACATGATAGTCTTGCTTGCCTCCTCCTTACAGAGGGGTGTGTGTATATAGATATGCAACCAAACATGTTCTTGTTCTGTAGAAAGAGTTTAAAGCACTGTAGATCTGCTGTCGCTGTTGTCACCATAACTTACATTGTTAGCATGAGGATAGTGTGTGCTGTGTTTCTGTGAAGACCCTCGACTTCTTTTAAGGCGTAATTTAGGCTAGGTGATGACCACTGCTGTTCTTGCTTGCTTGCTTCCTCTTGAGGAGAATAAAGCTGGTATAGTTCTTCTTTATGTGAATAGGCTCAGAAGGACAGTGCCAATGAGACACTCAGTAAAGAATAAAATTTGGAGTAGCTGAAAGCATAGCTAAATACAAAGTATATTCTTGTATCGCTTGCTTTGTGCTTACATATTTTGATATGCTTATATGTCATTGTAGTGGATCCATAACAGAATCTGAGGTTTCAAGTCAGTGAAAATTTGTATATTTAAGTTAATGAGCTTAATAAATATAACTGTGAAACAGGTCTATTACAGACTGATAGTATTTTTTTTTTCGTTAAAGAGAATTGGAAATCTATTAAGATACTATAGCTTTACTGGGATGGATGAGTAGGGTCTGTGCTTGTTGTGTGAGGGGAAAGGAAATGGGAGGAGGATGTATAAATAATTGACTCCTAAAAATAACCACAAAGCATGTGCGGAAAACAATACAATATTTTTGTTTCTGTGGATTCTTGCTGTGTAAACAGAAGATAAGCACTTAAAGTACTTAAAAGTACTATTATGTCACTATTAGATCGTACTATTTAGAAAGTGAACTTGTATGTTTGTTTTTTCTAGGTTCAAGAAGGCATTTGAGTCAGAGCCAACGTTACAGTCAGGAATTAATTATGCAGTACTCCTCCTGGCAGCTGGACATTGCTTTGATACTTCTTTTGAGCTGCGGAAAGTTGGTAATTATGGCTTGCAAATTCACAGTGAAATCGCATTCTGGTGATCATATGATACCACTCACTGTCATAGGGGAAAAATCTGATGGTTCTATGTGAATGCTTTGATAGTGAGCATGTGATTATTTAAGTTGGTCTCCCCGACCACCACTGATCACACCTGTTTGCAGGTGAGCACTGTCATGAAGAACTGGTTCCAATTTTAAGGTCTTAACTGATTGCCGGAGCTCAGTGAAAACTGACAGCCCTTCCTTGCAATGGCATAATTTCTGTGAAACGGGAACACCTGAAGGGGGCATCCAGTTTCAGCTAGCATTCTTTAAAACAAACAAACAATAACCCCTGTAGAACTGTAGAATATGGACAAAAAGATCATCCTAAGAGTGGGGAAAATGCACTTGACTTGAGCTTGGGATGGGCTGAGAGAAGAATGTTTCTCTTCCGATGCTTTCTTTGAGGTTACCTAAATGTCTGTATTCATAGAATCATAGAATCACAGAGTGGTTTGGGTTGGAAGGAACCTTTTAAAGACCATCTAGTCCAATCCCCCTGCGTGGGCAGGGACATCTTCCTGTAGATCAGGTTGCTCAACCTGACTTTGAACCCTTCCAGTGATGGGGCATTCACAACTTCCCTGGGCAACCTGGTCCAACATCTCATCACCCTTGTTGTAAAAAATTTCTTGCTTAAGAAGGAAGAATTGAAGTGTCCATTTTCTTTGTGATTTTTTGCTGGATTTGAGGAGAGTGCGGTCAAGATTAGCCAGTAATACTTTCAGGGAAGGCACAGGGAAAAAGCACTGAATCATAGAATAGTTCGTGTTGGAAGAGACCTTTAAACGTCATCTAGTTCAACCCCTCTGCAGCAAGCAGGGAGATCTTCAACTAGGTGAGGTTGCTCAGAGCTCAATCCAACCTGACTTTGAATCTGCCCAGGGATGGGGCATCTACCGCCTCTCCTGGCAACCTGTTCCAGTGTCTCATGACCCTCATTGTAAAAAACTTCTTCCTTATATCCAATCTAAATATGTTGTAATATGTAGTAAGATAGCCTTTGCAACTGGCATTCTTTTCCATGAGTTGTTGCAATTCTTGACTTTTTGTAAAGTCTTTTTTTTATCCTGAGATATTTGAGATTTTGCTTTTGGGGTCAGATAGAATATTTTCATTTCCTACGCTGAAATCTGAATTCTTATGCCAGTGTAGGAGGTAAAAATTTATATTTTGCTTTCTACATAGCATTTGCAAATATTTACTCAGCTGGTCTGATTTTAAATTAGATAGTTTAGCAAAGCTAGGCTATATTTATTGTGAGTTTAATTTTAATCCTTCCATTTTAAAGAAACTTCTCAATTGCACAGAGCTACAGCCAACTAGATTTGGACAAATTAATTGTACTGATGAAATCCGGGTGTTATTTGTAGGAATCAGATGTTTGATATCATCTTCTTGTGAGTTTGTCCAGTGTTGTTTTCCCTTATTGTTTCTATGGAGAATGTTACAGAAATTAAGGTTCCATCCATGGCTGATGAATGATTTAGCGGAGAAATGTCCCTTAGCTATTTGGTGGCAGGTTTGGGGTTTTTTTTTTTTGAGCTGTTCATGTGCCTCTCTCATGTCAATGTTTACCTGATGTCTGCTGAAAATGCTTGATATAGCAACCCCTCCTGTTATCTACCAGTTGTTATCTTTATTATTTTGTTACGGGAAATACTGTCAAAATACTTGAAGCCTCAGACTGACTTAGCTACTTTGAAACAAGTTTTGAAATACACCTATAATATAGACCCTATGTGTGTCATTGGTCATTTATCTCTTTTTGATAAGACAGTGGTCACTGTTCACAGAATCATAGAATACCAGGTTGGAAGGGACCTCAAGGATCGTCTGGTCCAACCTTTCATGGCAAAAGTATGGTCTAGATAAGATGGCCCAGCACCCTGTTTGTCTGAATCTTAAGTGTCCAGTGTTGGGGAATCCACCACTTCCCTAGGGAGATTATTCCAATGGTGATTGTCTTCATTAGGAAAAATTTTGTTCTTGTTTCCAGTTGGAACCTCCCCAGGAGTAACTTGTACCCATTACCCCTCGTCTTTTTGATGTGACACCTTGCAAAAAAGGAGTCTCCATCTTCTTTGTAGCCACTCTTCTAGTACTGAAACATGGTGATAAGGTGTCCCCTAAACCTTCTTTCCTCAAGGCTGAACAAACCCGGTTCTCTTAGCCTTTCCTCACATGCCAGGCTTCCCAGTCCTTTGATCATCTTTGAGGCGCTTCTCTGGACCCTCTCCAGACTGCCCACGTCTTTTTTGTGCGGTGGGGACTAGAACTGAGCACTGTGTTCCAGGTGTGTCCTGACAAGTGCTGAGTGGCGTGGGATAATCACAGAATGGTAGGGGTTGGAAGGGCCCTCTGGAGATCATCCAGTCCAACCCCCCTGCTAAAGCAGGTGCCCCTAGGGCAGGTTGCACGAGAATGCGTCCAGGCGGGTTTTGAATATCTCCAGAGAAAGAGACTCCAGCCTCCCTGGGCAGCCTGTGCCAGTGCTCTGTCACCCTCACAGTAAAGAAGTTCTTCCTCAGGTTCAGGTGGAACTGCCTGTGCTCCAGTTTGTGCCTGTTGCCCCTTGTCCTGCTGCTGGGCACCACTGGGAAGAGTCTGGCCCCATCCTCTTGACACCCACCATTTAGATATTGATCAGCATTGATGAAATCCCCTCTCAGTCTTCTCTAGGCTGAACAGACTCAGGTCTCTCAGCCTTTCCTCATGAGAGGTGCTCCAGTCCCCTAATTGTCTTCATAGCCCTCCGCTGGACTCTCTCCAGTAATTCCCTGTCTCTATAATGACTTCTTTATCTCTGCTGGTGATGCCCTTGTTGATGCACCACAGCATCCTGTTGGCTTTCTTTGCCACTGTAGCGCACTGTGCGCTCATACTGAGCTTGTTGTACACCAGGACCCTCAGGTCCCTTTCCACAGAGCTGCTCTCCAGCCAGGTAGATTCCAGCCTGTACTGCACTTCTGGATTACGTTTTCTGAGGTGCAAGACCTTACACTTGTCTCTATACAGTGAGGTTTGTCAACTGGCTTGAGTTATGCTAGATTCTGAGTATAATTTAGTGTTTTCTTTGTCTTGGGCTAACGTTGATGTGTTAAAAATAAGCAAAACTACAGAGGTTGTGTGTGAAAATGTTTTGATTTTTTTCCTGTCCCAAGAATCTCTTACATGCGTCATTCTTTTGATGTCAGCTCTTGTTCAGATCTGTGTGTACAAGACCTTTGTTAGCAGTAGTTACATTTGCCTGGCAGTGCTTTCAGTTTGGTGTCTGTCCACAGCGTTATCTGTAGCACATAGTAATTAGAAGTCTGTCTTCTGGTGGGAGACGACGAGGCAACAGCAAGCTGGTTGAAGTTCCATCCAAATGATATTGAAGTTGTATTGGTAGATTGGGAAAGGCTAAGGAATGATATGGTCCCTAACAGCATTTCAGAGGGTGCATGAGGCTGTAATTAGAAGATGCATATCTTATTACATTGGTAATAATGTAATAACTCCAGTAAAACTAAGTCCAGTATCCAAGAGAATTTTTACCAATCTGCATCAAATCAGAAAATTTGCCTTCTAAATGTTCCTACTTCTACTTGTCAGATAATAGTTCATAACTAAATGATCATGTGAAGCATTAATGAAAATCCTCCTTCTATTTTCTGAATAGTATTGCTTTCTTAATTGTACAAAATTGCAGAACTTTGATACCAAAACAGAAGTGCAGTGCTTTGCATTGACAGTAATGATCTCTGCAGACTGCAACTTTGACACACAAAGGATCCCGTAATATGAATTGTTCTGTCAATATTTAAGCCAGGAAAGCAGTATAATAAAAAATAGATTATACTATAAATTAGAGTTGTAGTTTTTTGAACCCATCACTAATGTCTCCATGCTGCAGCTGTGTTTTTCCCACTTGCCTTTCAGGGATAAGTAACTTCTTAGATGAGCTTTGTAGAGGAAGGTCAGCAAACTAGAGTTTTAGCACTGAATACCTCATCTTTCTTGGAAGAATTTGATGAGAGGCTGATGTTGTCTTCTCTAAGGTAATAGGAGCCACTTCACAGAGTACTTGGGTAAAACTTCCAGTTCATCCAGGCTACATAGCAGTAATGATTCCGAAAGTTGTTGTCCTCAGATATCATTGCTGCTACGCATTCATCCTTTCTCCCACCATCTTCCTATAGCTCTCCCTTATTCCATGAGCTAGGACTCAAAATCCTTTCTATGAGCAGTCTTACCCTCGTAACAAAGACTGCTCCCTGCCATGCCAGTAATCCCAGTCCCTCCCCATGTGAGCTGTACTTTTCGTCAAAACCACACACTCAGTTTGTACCTTGCTTTGGCTCTCTTCACGTGTCTGGAGCACTGGAGGGTTGTGATGGGTGGGTGCCTGCAGGCGCAATGAAGCATGGTGGAGTATGTAAGCCTGTGAACCAGAGACCAGTGCTGCAGCTCACTGTGACAAATAGCTTGTGATAGCTTGTCAGTGGTCACTGCAACTGTGAGCGCCATCGCCCAGTACTAAGTGAAGGCTCTCCGCACAGCTAAAGCACTCCCTTTCCCCTTCCTCCCAGCAAAGGTATACCCATCTGAAATGATTTGTGTGTCCCTATGATACCAGTTCGTTCCCTTGGGATGAGGTCACATTCAAAGCCTTTGGAAGTTAGCAGGTGTCTGTCTGTTCTTGTATGTTGCTGTCATGCACATGCAAATATTTTAGACATTCTAGCAGAGCCCTTCAGCCTTTGAGGATATTGCTGACTAGTGTTACTCTAGGGTCCTGAGGGAGATTAATTTTTTCTGTTTACTGTGTTGTGGGGATAGCATGTAGGTTTTGGTTTCTAGAACCCAACTGAAGTTGGACACATTTAACACAAATTCCTCTTCCTGTCCTGCACCAAAAAGTGTAGGTGTACAGATGCAAGCAGTCTCTTGACAATGTGCATGTGTATAGCACCCTGGCTTTAAAGCCTTGTGGAGCTGATGTACGTAGAGATGGTCACCACTGTATGTTGTGGAGTTGAAGATGTGCATCATGTCTCGGGTAGATCTGAGGTATTTTGTAAAACCTATTGCATTTTTTTCTCTTCAGGAATAACTAAACAAAATTCGTACCCAAAAAGCAAACAATGTTTTTATACAATTGAAGTATTACTTTGTTCTGCATGTTACTCCAGCATGACAATTTCTTGTTAGCAAGAGAGCATGAAGTGTGAAATACAAACATGAAATAGGCTACAGACTACATTGATACAATTTCACATTTCAAAAACATTTATTATCTGATGTTGGTAACACAAAAATGTGAAAAGTGTGAGAAAACAAGATTAATTTTGTAGACTGAAATGTAGCTAATGTAATGATATCCATTTTGATAAGATCTATTGCTGCTTCCAGCATCAAATTTAGTCTGCTAGCTACTTAAGGGAAGGTTAAGGGAAAAATAAAGATCAACAGTTGCATTCTAATTTCTTGTGAATATTCAGCCTTTATATCATGGACAATGGAAGGTGATGTGGGAGGAAAGCTGTCATAGTGGAGTTGTGTGGGAAAAGTGAATAAAAGACTATGGTGGTGAAGAGGTTAGTCTTGTAAGCTGCAAATTGTTTTATTTGTTGGGGATAGTGTAGCATATTTCATGTTGCCTATAAAAATGTAGCAGCTAATACAAACTAAAAATCATCCTGAAGGCCACAGGGAAACTTGTAATTCTCAGAAAACTTAGCAAGTCAAAATAAAACCTGAGGCTCTCCATAGTCTTGAGTTGCTGAGGGACTTACGAATATTAATAGATGTCTTTCATTGGAGTAGGACTTGCGGCAGTTAAAAGAACATCACTGCTGGAAGAAGCCCAGTGGATCATCTGTTCCTTCTGCATGGGACCTTGTCTATAAAGGTAAGTTTGGGGCTTGGGGCTTGTAAGTCAAAAAAACATAATAGGTGCCTTATTCAGCATCTGTTAAGTTTTTACAGCTATGTTGTGTAGCCTAAGGCCCCAATTTACCTTTACAGATGAGGTCCATGCAGGAACATAGGTAATCTGACTGTTGCCTTGTCCTGACAGTGATGTCTTAAAGGCTTCTCAAGGAAGGAACTTTAGGAAGAGAGGGAGGGGGAAAAAAACCTGCTACCGCTTAGGGTGTTTGGAAGGCATGTAATATTAACTGGTAAGTATGATTTCCATCTTACTTCATTTCAGTGGAGAGGCTACAGTAATTTAGGCAGTTCATAGATTTCAAATCAGGAAAATGGTTATTTTGAAACTGCGTTAATACGTTTCTGTGACCTATTGTTCTTTTTACTACAGGAGTAAAGATCAGCAGCCTGCTTGGTAAAAGGGGGAGCTTGGAGAAACTGCAGAGCTATTGGGAAGTGGGATCTTTCTTGGGGGCCAGTGTGTTGGCTAATGACCATGTAAGAGTGATCCAGGCTTCAGAAAAGCTGTTTAAGCTAAAGGCACCAGGATGGTAAGGTGATAAATGAGATAGCGTACATTGCTATGTATTAAAACATTGGACTCTTTCAGCTTTCACATGTTGCAGATTCACCATTGGCTCCAGGCTTTTCTGAGGGCAAGAGGGAAAGGCGGAGTTGCTTGTAGGCACCGTATTTCAGTGGTTACGTTGCTGAAGAGAAGGGATAGCAGCATGTGGGTTTAGCCGTAACTGCCTGAAAGTTTTTGGGAGTGCAGACAGCTTGGCTGGAGAGGCATGGATATACCTTGGAATGCTGTGATGGTTATTGCACATACTAGCTGTTTTGGAAACTTGAACATGAATGAGGTGTGTGGTGCCAGTTGCATCTCATTATGATTGAGAAGAATGCAGATTAATGTCAATTAACAGAAAGGTTATAAATCTAGGGTTAAAGACAGCCATGTAGATTCAACATCTGTTGTGCAAAGGTCGAGAGATGTGTGCTCTGACAGCAGGCTCTTGGCATCTCTTCTGCTTTGCATATAGGCAGCAAGTAAGGACCAGTCACCTATTCATTCAAGAGCTGGGATCCTGTTAGCTGGGAAGAATCAACACTCCTTTCTGACTAAAAAAGTTGTCACTCTGCCAATTGAAAGAGTGCATGTGTCACAGTCTATGTGTTTTTATCTTTTTGTAAAAGGCTAGAAAGTGTCTGCAAAAACTGTTCAGAGGGGAATGCATGTATGTGTGCTAAAATATGGAAATGCTAAACTTCTATATCGACGTAACATAGGAAACTCAAAATCCAGAACTCTAGTTTTCTGACCAAATATTTTACAAATGCTGTTTACAGTGCAGTCTGCAAGGTTCTCAGTTTTTCTATGTGCATGTTTTACTGAGAAGATGGAAGTCACCTGGTAGAGTTTTCTGGAGCTTATGAATGCCTGGTTGTCAGGATTTTATGTACCAGAGCCTTTGGGGTTTAAGTCTGTGGATTAAACTGACAATACGGCACGCTCATTTGTGCTTCAGGAAGGATTTCTCTTGTGAGCAGTTCCTTCCCAGTTTGTTGCCTTCTGTTCAACAGAGCCCACTTGGTGCAAAAGGGAGTAGATATGGTACCTTAAGGTAGATATCCCCACGGCCTAAGAAGGATGATTGGAAAATGCACAGCTATGGAACTGTTCTCAGAAAGCCCTCTGAGTTTACATTATACATTCTTGTTATAAGCCTGGAAACAAATTTTCCATGAATAGTGTAATTGCGATAATAAATTGATAATAAATCCTCTTTAAGCATGTATACCTCATTGCCGTAGTGTTCATAAAAATTATATAAGATTGTGTTTAAACTTTTTTCAAAAATGCCAAGAGAAAGCAATGTTGTGAGGAGCCCCGTAAATTGGCCTCAGAAAGTGGAACAGCAGACGGAAAGGTGAGCTGTTCAGCACTGCTCTTGTCCTTCCCTAGCAATGCCAAAAAGCTGCTTAGCGTAGCTGCTGTTGTCTGTATGAGATAGTGAATTCCAGAAGCGTCATGTTTTAGAAATCGATGTTAAACAACTGCCAGTGCGGATGCAATACAGAAGACAGAGCAGTGTAGAAAGTTAAACTAGAGGGCTTTTCACCTGAGTTTTATTTGAGATTGGTCACTACTGAAACAAGTTTGATATGGGCTCAGTTTGGTCTGTAGGTAGAGGATTTAGCTATTTCATTAAGCTATTTTATGGAGCTGGTAGGAGACAGTATGTGGGATCACGAATATATGCAGGAAGCAGTGTCCCAGAACTCATTTGTATTTCAGGTTACTAATATAGCAGCTGCCTTTTCAGGTAAATGGGGTATCGCTATTATTAAAAGCAGTCCCAGAGAACCAAAATCTTACGGACTGCCTTGGTGTTGCAACGGTGAATGCTTCAGTTGTGGTTAAAGGTAGAGACGTTATTATTTACAAACTGTATTAAATTTACTATCTGTGTATGCTTGGATGATCACAGGTACCTGAAGTCTATTGTAGAGACTATTTTGATATATCAGCATTTTAAGAAACTGACTTCAGAACAACATACAGCCAAACAGGAACTTGTGGACTTCTGGATGGACTTCCTCGTTGAAGCCACAAAGACAGATGTGTCTGTAGTTCGATTTCCAGTAAGTGGTTATTTTGTTGGGTTTTTGTTTGTTTTTTGTTTTTTTTAATAAATTGTGACATGGAGGAAATGAACACAAAACACTGCTTGTTTTTAAGTTGCCAGACAATAAACTGCTTGTCCAGAAGATATGTATTTGGCCTGTATATTAGATTGGTTTTAATTTATTACACTTGGCTACAATGGGGTTGCACAGTGTGTTCGATATGAAAGTAATGAGGAAAAAAGTCAAGCTAGAACTTTGCTATTTAGTGTTTGGTACTGGTGGGTATATTTCTAAAGCAAACCTTTGCAGTATATTCCAGGTGATACTGTGTTAGCTATATGGTGTCTTGAAGAAAAGATATTTAATTTCAGCCTCTTTATAGCTCAGCAGGCTTTGCGTACCCTACTGCCAATTAAGCCTGTGCTCTGATAGAGGTTAAAAATCAGCCTAAGTAGTCAGAAATCTATTGTTCCAGCTACTGACAATGCATTTCAACAACATTGCACTTTAAGTATATATATGCATTTGTGATTTCTTCCACAAACATGGTCTTGCAAATTTTTATTAGATACCCTGGCATTGTACAATGTCCTGAAAGTATACTGTAAGAAGATCTTTGTTCCCTGTACAGTATTAACTATATATGTATGGGAAATAATGCCTTGGGTATTCCTTTTAGCTAACCATAGCGAATACGGCTTTTTGTTGTAAACAACAGTTGCTGTTGCCTCCCAGATACTTGAAGTGCATACTGGTTGTTTTGTACAGTTCTTTTTGGCTTCCATGTGTAGATGGGATAATGAACCATAAGGAAGACTCTAGTGTTGAACAGCAACAGCTTGAGGCAGTAAAGGGAAAGCAGCATGAGACTCTCTAGGGAGTCTGGTTCTCCTTCTCCAAGGAGAACGGGCGTAAAATTTTGCAAGGAAGCAGCAAATATTTTGAATCCTCCGTTTTTTTGTAAAAGGCAAGACCATGTCCTCTTTAGATTTTCGATGATGAAATGGCATAATTAGGCACTTAAAATAGGCTCTGACTTACAAAACTGTCCAAGTCAAATTGTTTGGATTTTTGTTAAGAGACAAGCTGAAACTGATCATTGTGATAGCACCAGCCAAAAGATAAACCCAGTGACCACATAGTTTGGTGGTGGTGTGCGGGAAACTGTTCTGGTGTTGCAGACAGACATGCTTGATCTCTCATAATACAAAAATTCTATTTGTGCCTATTCAGAAGGAAAATCACACTGTTCAACTAATCAAACAAAATGAGAACTAGTGACTTTCTCTTCTCTCCCTTCTCCCAAATTCTTGGAAATAATTTGTTCTAATAGACGTTTTTTGCAGATTTTCTTATTGTGAAATGTTCTTAGAGCTTGAACTGAAGGACTTCACTGTCTATCGGTACTAGCTTAGTTGTCAGTTACTCTCTTATCTGGTAGCATCAGTGTAACCATCCTCTTTTTGACCTTTAGAGGAAGAAATGACACACTGTATGGGTAACTTGCTATAGTCTAAAGACTCCGATTTGTGAAATGGTCTAAATCAGATTTTAGAAATTACAAGTTTCTAGAGATGCCAAGTGACACATTTGAAATCCCAGTGGTCATCATTTACAGAGTTAAACGCCTAGGTACTTTTCCAAATACGGCCTTGCACTTCTTTCAGTGTATCTGTGTGCTTATTGAGTCTGTAAGAGGTGACATGGCTTAGATTTGACTGTAAGCCATGGTTCTTTCCAAGACTTTCTGCTTAGGTGTTTATGTGGGTTTTTTTTAAATAGATGTAGACCAAGTTGCCCCAGTCAATCATTATTTCCTAATGCAATTACTTGAACTGAAAAAAATATGAGAAGTTCTGTATCATGGATGTTTTGAAGATGATGTTTGATTGGAGCTTTTGTGGGAGAGGGGAGAAGAAAAGGAGGAGATGGTTTATTAACCATCTTTAACTTAGTCCTATTTTATAAATACCTTTCAGCTAAATGCTGAGGGATAGAAATCTTCCTATGCGTGCTGTAGTGGAAGAGAGTAGCTTTTTCTTGCAGTAATAACAATACTTTAGATTCTGAAGAATGAGAATACCTTCAACACAGACAATACAGATTTGGTGTTTCAGACATTGGATTTTAACCACTGAAAATCTAAAATAAATAAATAGTTCTAATGAGAAATCACACTTCAAATAATCAAACTTTGTTGACTTTTTCCTTTAAAGTATGCTGGAAGCTTTAAAAGTCTGAAAGTAATTCTGGCAGAACATTATTAGGGTGGCAGAGTGGCTGACTTCATTTACTAAGTGATTATGTTAGACTAAATCTTGCTGCATTGCATGCCATCTCTTTTACATGATTGTTTTAGTTTTTCTTTCACTTATTCCAGGAAATTTCTATAATCTTTAGCTGTCAGCCTCTTACAGTGGTGCTTGTTGCTTGTAAGAAAATAATTTGATGTGGTGGCTGCAGTTCAGTGATCTAAATCAAAAGCAGTTCAGTCTGGCTCTAGGTTGATGTGTTTCTGTGATTTACCCAGACATGCTTCTACCAAAAGATGATAAAGGTATACCATGGCTCCTGTCCACATGGGAGGTGGACGTTCTTGAATGGCAGTAGGAGAGAATGAATTGTGACAGAAATTTAAAAATCTGATAGTTGTCAGAGAAATAATTTAGAAAATTATATGTGGTACCAATTGACACATAATAGCTTCATATAAAAACTAAATTAAAATTAGGGTGTGGTTTTTTGTTTAGGGGTTTTATAATCTTAAGTTACTGTCTGCTGTACTAAACTAGCCCAGTACCTAAGATTTTTACCTTTCATTCTGTTTCCTCTGTTTTTCCCGCTATGGTGTGACTACAGAAATAGTTTTAACAGATTTGAATACTTTGTGAAGTTCTACATACTTTGCACTAACTCTTAAAAATTTTTTTTTTTCTACAAGGTTTTAATATTAGAACCAACAAAAATCTATCAACCCTCCTATCTCTCCATCAACAGTGAAGCTGAGGAGAAGACTGTATCTATCTGGCATGTGCTGCCTGATGACAAGGTATACCATGATGTTGTCTGTAGTTGTAACTTTTTTCACTGTTTAAAAGTATGCGTGATACTTAAGACATACAATGTGTAAACAGTTGCATCTAGTGATTGATTCAGCAAAGGACAAAAGTGTTTTAGTAACACACAGGAAGATGCTGTGGACATATGTTGCCATGCATTTTTAAATTTTTTTTGTAATATGGCATGCTTAATTTCTTTTTTTAGGTTTGTTCTGTTGTTCAATGGATCTTTTGTCTCAATCATTTTTTAAAATAACTTGCATCTTCTTTCAGGTTGTTTTAAACCAGTGTATAATACACAACAAATCTGTTGCTTAAGATTTCATAAGTAGTTTACACTATACTGTCATCATACAGATACTGTATACAGACAGAACTATCTTCTTCCTGTACTTGCAGTATTGCTTGTCAGCTGTGGTAAATACTCCTTTCGTATTAAAGTAATAGAGACTGGTGTTTTAAAATAGGAACAGAATCAGTCAAAAGCCAAAGAAGTAATTGGCGGAAAGGATAGATACATGCTCAGAAGGTCTAGAAATTGAAAAAGCTGGAAAGTCCATATGTCAAGGTGTGAGATAGCCCAGATGTATTCGGAAAGGAGCTTAGAAAATCTGAACATTCAAGGGGAGAGGAAATCGTAGAATGGTTATTGCATTCTGGGATGCTTACAAAGCAAAATCTTGGAAAGACTGAAGACAGGGAGGACACTGTAGAACCTCAGAGAAGGATGGGAACATGAAAACATGGAGGGAGTATATGAAGAGGGAATTGAGTCAGTGTCAGCTGGAGGCTCAACACTGGAGATGGTGCGATTTCTAAGAACTGGCACTGTTCCATGGCAGCATTTTGTTTACCTGCAGGATGGGACAGTGAAGACCAATTTTTCAGGGAATCTATCCTTCAGCTTTTGTACTTGTAGTCAGTTAAAGGAGAAACATTTTTGCCTGCAGAATATGTGAGGCTGTACTGCTTAGAATTTTTGTTGTGAATTCATGAGAACATGTAAATGGACAGTGACGGAAATAGCATATTTAGAGCACAAACTGAAATGTTTACCTAGACCAATGAAATTTCTGTTTATTTGTGGTTTATTCTGACTGATATTTGTCCAAGTATGCTCAGTCTCTTGAGAAGAACATGAAAAATAAATTTATGCAATTCTTGGACAAAACCAAAATTTACCACACAGTAAATAATGATTTGTCAGTACTACAGAGTAAACCTTGCTATTGTAAAATATCTGTTCTGTAAGTATTTCTGTACTTAGTATTTAGTCTATTTAGAAACTACTTGTACATGCTTTTTTGTTTTGTTTTTGTAGGCTTTTTTTGTGTGTGTGTATAGTTCACCTCCAAACAGTACTGTCCATTCTGTTAAGTGGCTGATCCATAGTATAAGAAAGAACATAGGCCTAGAAGGAATTTTCTGGGGTATTGGGTCCTGTTCAACCTTTTTTGCAGGTACTCTTGCCATATAATGTTTTGCATGAAGTGATCAAGCTCCATCTGAATACTCGTGTAGGTTTCACAGATGATTGTTTGTGCTGGAAAGTGGTGTGAGAATGCCACTGTATGTCTAAAAGAGCCTGGAATGGAATACTGCTGTTGAAGTGAAAGAGTGTTACTTTAAGTCTTCTAGCTTTCAGTCTAAATATTTGTCACCATTTCATACTCTTTTTTTTTTCTGCTAACACAGTGTTTATGTTAAGTGGTTTTTCTCTCTCTCTCAATCTCTCTCTCTGATCTTTACCTTACAGTATTTTAAGAAAAATCCTAATCTCTTAGTGGATTTTTTTTTTTAGGCAAAACAAGTAGGCTTGGTGTACTGGCCATACATAGTGTCTCATTGCCATGACTACTTATGTTCCATTTTGAATTAACCTTACTTGAGCATGTGCACTCATATTCAAAAAATGATATCTCGTGGCGCATTCATGTATCTTTTAGCTACTGGCATATTTTGCTTGATACTTTCAGCAATGGCCTTTTCCATAGCTGTGTTACTTGATTGCCCAGTCATCTTGTAACTGGGAGAAGGATTTGGATGTATTAGTCTGTACCTGTTTGGTGTTCAGTAGATAGGTATTTTGGCTTTGCAGTTTGTAACCTTGGCTTTGTAGCATTTTCTGTTATTTTAATTCTGTTATTGCATTTTAAAGTTTCTTTATAGTATGTTATACTTTTTCCTTTTTTCCCCTCCTTCCTGATTTGAGGAGTGTATCTCTGTTTTCTGCAGATTAGTGTTTTCCTGCTTTTGTTGCTCTACTATTAATCCGTAGCATTAGACAAGGTCAGTTTTAAATGCACTCCCTAGTACTTTTGCTCTAGCTAGAATCCTTACTATGATGAGCTTATTCAGTAGCGCAGGATCTGATTGATACAGTGCAGGCATCCTTGCTCTGCGAGCCGCAGTACCCATCAAAACAATGCAATGGGCGATTTGGTAGTTACCTACCCCTTCAGCTGTACAATTATAGTCTGTTGTTGCAAGTTTGTCAAAGTCCTTAGAATCCATCAGAAACCTTACAGGGAGAAAAGGGACTAGAAAACTTTGGAGACACCAGCTTCCTTTTCAGCTGAATATAACGAGTGTAGTATTTGTCTTTGATTAGAGATTTTATGAAGGAAATTGATGTATTATCTATCAGCCCAGTGCAAAGAGGAAGACTCTTACTTTCATCTCTACCAGGCTGAAAACAGGCATTTTAGGGGCTGATTAACAAACAATGACCCCTATCACTACTGCAAGGGCAGGTTAGATAGCTGGGTTTGGAACCATCTTCAACTACTCGATTTCAATTTACCTACCATATGTTTGTCAGAGCTTTACCAGCTCATGCTTCAGATTTCAGTTAGTTTTGTTTCATAGATTAATGGTTCTACTTATTTTCCCAAATTTAATCCAGTGCTCTAAGAATAAGAATTGTGAGTTACAAAGTGTATGAACTTCCTTTCATGCACAAAGAAACTGAATTTCCATTTCAAATCCACACTGGAACTCAGTGGAGCCTTGCAGCTGGCAATTTTGTAATAAATAGACAAATGACGGCCAATACCAGGATAAATAATGTTGTCTCTTCCTTTCCCGTGGCTTTCTTAGCAGCATATCTTAACATTTATGCCTTTAATACAGAGCTTAACATAAACAAATGCCTATAAAAATCAGATAGCACTATATTTTGTACAATGCAGATTAGTTTTGCCTTGCAGTTCCCTAATTTTAGCAGCCCTTTCCACATGGGGTTAGAGGAATGCAGCAGTGCTGTTTGCAAGTTTGAAATAGAACAGCCTGTCTCTGTTTCGCGTTGGCTTCTGAATCCATTTTGAGTTTTGTTTTGGGTGGTTGGAGTTTTTTTGCCTAACCAAAGAGAACAGATGCGGAATTTGGATAGCATGCCTGATACATTTACTCCAGTGTATTCAAAACTTGGCAAGATCTTGAGGGACTTAACTTTTATATTATTTCATTGCCTGCGAACTATGTGGGGTAAATAGAAGATGTATGAATCTGTCAGAGATTAGTTGCATGTAGATGAGAGGTAAAACCCACAATACTTCTTGTTATGCTTCTTGAGCGTTTCTGCCTGTCAGGGTGTATATTTTAACTTACTTAGACTTTAGATTATTTCCAATAGTGGGAATTGGACAAGTACCAATAGCTAAGCTCTGAAGAGAGTTTCCAAGCATGGAAAATTGGAAAGTGGCAGAGTTTGTATATGGAGGGAGGAATAAAAGACAGCACAGATACACCCTCCTTATTAGGAGAGGGATTGGGTTGGTGGTCTGTCTTCATGCAAGAAAACCAGGCAACTCAAATAGTAGTTTCACAAACACTTCATACTAGCATCACTTAGTACCTCCACTTTGAGATGCAATCCCACCTTTTCTTAGTATCAGGCTATTCTCCTGTCTCTGTACCCCACTGGAGAAACTCTTCCCCCCACTTAACATCGAAGAGGTACTGGAGTTACCTCTCTGTACTTTACAGTTATAATAGTGCAAAGCTTGTGTTTCAAGAAAGATATCTGCTTGTATTTTTCATACATTGTGTTAGGCATTTTATATTAGCATCACAACTTTTAATGTGATTTGAATAGGAAGGAAAGAATTACAGAGGAGGAGAAAATTGATGTAGGAAGCCTTATAGAAAGCTGTTATAGCTGGGAGAATAATTTTCTCTATCATTTCCTGCACATTGTGCAACTATTTTGGCAGTGTATCTGTTCTGACTTCTGTATATTTCACTATTCATGAAATGTTTTATAAGCTACATAGTCTCATGTCTTCTTTTNGGAGAATAATTTCCTCTATCATTTCCTGCACATTGTGCAACTATTTTGGCAGTGTATCTGTTCTGACTTCTGTATATTTCACTATTCATGAAATGTTTTATAAGCTACATAGTCTCATGTCTTCTTTTGGAATACACTTGATTGTGTTTGTGTTTGACACTATGCCCTTATGCTATCAATTACTTCTCAGCAGGAAATGTCTCCGTGCCTTTTAATTGCTTGGGTCACTAAAATGCCAAATGAAATTCAGTTCTAGAAAGCAGAAGTTCTTCAAATACATTGCTCATTGTGGTGGGGATCCCAAGGTTGCCAGGACTTTGAGGCGGTGTAGTTCCACCTTTTCCTGAAAGTAGAATGTTTTCATTAGAAGATACAAAAGGCTTCTGTTTTCTACAGTAAAGTTTTATTAGAACATAAATGTAGAGCAATATGACTGTCTACAGAGAGAACTCAGTTCTGCTGAATGTGACAGGTAAATTCAAAAGATCTGAAAATAAGTGAGGCCTGGGCCTTTGTGTTTTCATAGGGTGGCTTCTTTCTTCCAGCCTTGTTTATTACTCCAGCAGGTCTTAGGGGTTTTGGTATGTTCTTACTGCTCTCTTCTGGATTCCTAGGGAAATAGTCTCCTTTCTGTTTCTTTGGACACTTGGCCGTCAGATTTGTTCCTGTCCTGAGCAATTCCTCCTACTTTTGAAGAATTTCCTGCTTTGCTCTCCAGCGACAGACTTCCTGCTTGTAGCTTTCTCCTCCTGGTCTTCCCACAACCCAGGGCGTTGAGCATGCAGAGCAAGCTCTTGTTATTCTCAGGGGTAGAATTTTTTCCCACACTTTCCAGAGGGTTGCATGTGACTCCCAAGTTCAGCACCCAGACCAGGCTATACTGGCAGCCCTTCTGATATGCTGTTTTGCATGCTTTCTAAAATGGTATGTTGTGTTTGCAGAGTAAACAGTGAAGAAACAAACAACCCCAAACTTCTGTCTAGAACTCCTGTTGCTTTGATTTTGGGTGGGGGAAAAAAAACCCTCTGAAAAATAACTGTTGAAAGGTAATATGCTGTTGTAATTGCAGTGTTTCTTTTTCCATCTCTAGAGTTTCAGTCTAGAAGATACGCCTCTTGGTCCTTCATTCATAAAAAGGAACATTTTATTTATTTATTTTCTTCTATGTGTTGCAGAAAGGTATCCACGAGTGGAACTTTAGTGCTGCTTCTATCAGGGGAGTAAGGTAAGTTGTTTGAAATGAAAAGACTAATTGACTAATTGAATGAGTATTGTATTAAGCTGCTGCTGTGGTCCTTGATGGAGTAACAGAGACAGAACTGGAGAAGAATATTGCAGGTACTCTCACAGCTGCCCTGCTCTAAGAGAAGCCCCAGGAGTCTTACTCCACATTCAGAAATGACCACTTCCAGGGCTCATTATGTAAAAATTAGCAAACGTATGAATTAAAGAATTAAAACACTGAATTAAAGAACTAATATTTTCAAAGAGTTTATAGTTACTTACTTTATGCTAACTAAGGTTGAGGTAAAATAGCTGCCAACCTTTTGTGTCATTTCACCCGAGTTCTGTCACAGCCAGGAGCTGCCTGGTGCACGGAATATGTAAGCTGAGAAGTAAGGTCTGGATGCAGAGCAGGAGGATATGAGGAACTGACAAGATCAGGGTGTCTTGCTTACCTGGTGCTGGGTTTTGGTGTGTGTACATTTGGGTTTTTTTTTGTTTCTGTGTCTGTTTATGGATATGGCAGCAAAACTGTTTCAGAGAGGGCCCATAAGGAGGAGAGCCTGTCAACACAGAGTGGTAGTTAGACCACGAAGTGAAATTTGAAGATTGTTTGAGAGAACAGAAAAGGGAGTAAATAGAAGGAGGAGGAAATAAAAAAAAAAAGAAAGAAAAGAAAAAACAACCTCTAACCTCCCAAAGATTCATGTGGAGTAGGTTAACATGGATTAATAAATCACAGGATCAGGAATTACAAGTGCGAGACTGGCTTGACTGCATTAGAAGAGAACAATGTTACACGTTTAAGGCCATCTTTCTTTTCTTCAGCACACTTCCCTCTTTGGGACAGGGCTTGTGAGATAATGACAAAGGAGGAAACTTTGCCATCTATTTGCTTAATTTCAGCAAAATGTTTCTGGTCTACTAGGGAGACAACTTCTAGGAAGAATTCTTTACTGGATTCTGTGCCATATTGTCAGTAGAGAACAGCCAAATCCAAGCTAGTGGGTCTGCTCTGCTAGCCCAGGTTGAACGTAGTGTGCATCCTGTTTGGCAGTGTCCAGCTTTGTAATTTGTATCTTCTGATAGTAAGAAAGTAGTGTTCTGCCACTGCTGTGACCTCTTCAGATCAATTCTTCGTCTTAGTCTCTGGGTTTGGGTTTTTTTGCCTAGAATTTATCTATACCTTGGCATCCTCTAACTTTCCACTTTGATATTTGCTTTTAGTGTAATTAAAGAAAAAAAAGTCCAGAAATCTTACATTTCTTAAAAATAGTCATGACTCTGTTCTAATAATAACTGTTCCATACACACAAAGCTGTTGCTATGTCTGCAAGACGTTTTTGCACAGATGGATGATTCTTTTTCCTTCCAAAAAGTAACTTAAAAACCCAAACTATCAATAGGCACAGGAATTCAATCCAGTGGGATTCAGTTTATTTTAGGGAAAAACTGCAATGATATGCTTAGTTCAGTCTGGTTTGGTTTTGGTTACAGTGTGTTTTCATGCTTCTAAAAAAAGAAAAAGAATGTATTTATTGTCCTTTTTTCCTTCCCCTTCCTCTTATTAAACCGTGCTGTGGTCAGTATTGTTTCTTGTGTACCCTCCTGCATTTGTTATTTAAACTGTCAGTTGTCATTTAATTTGTCAGTTTAATTTCCAATCTGTTCATCTGGATGGATGTCCAAAACAACTTGGAAGACTTTACAGTGAGCCAAGAGTCACTATGAATTCTTAGAAAACTCTCTGGCTGCCTCCGTGAGGAGCTGTGGGGGAAAATCTTTATCCTATGCAAATATAAAATTGAATAGGCCTTTTTTTTTTTCTTTCCCCCTTTTTTCCAAATATATGCAAGTTTCTGATCACTTAATTTTTCAGGTTTTTTTCTGATTTTTTTTTTTTTAGTTTTATGAAGGCAGATATTCTTTGGAGTGGGACAGCCTTCAGAACAAGGCCTGCTTCTGATCTATTTTTATATCAAAACTGTTTTTTGCTCCTTCAAGGCTCCTAGACTTAAAGCAGTCCAGGAAGGAGGAGCTCCCAGCTTTATGAGTCTTCTCAGTCTTTCTAGACTAATAAGAGCCAGCTTTAGAAGTGCAGCCTTAATGTACAAGGCAGGTCTTTGTACATCTTGGAGGCTTTTTCAACAAAGACCTAAATAAATATTTACTGCATTGCATAAGGAGACAGCAGGTCTGAAGAGACATCTGGCATTGAAATGGCTAATGTTTTTGGTAAATACTTCAAGGAAGCAACTGAGGGGTCAATTCTTCTGTGCGCTATTTATCAGCTGGTGTAATCAGCATCTTATTTCATGAGTAATAAGAGTTCAGCTCTCAGGAATTGCAAAGAGACTTGGTAAGTATATGAAGCACTGTGAGCAGCATGGTGCTAGATAACACTCGGTATGCAGTGAGTTATAGTAATTGGGTTTGGCTTAACAGACTCATTGACTAGTGGTTTGTGCGCTGATGTAGATAACTCTGCTTTTGTCATATGCCACCTTGATCTCTCAAACACAAATGTTGATTATTGAATCAAGCCAAAAAGTACTCTTAATCTTAAAGGCTTCGTCAGAGTTCATTTTGGAACGTGGCTGCTACCCCAAGGCGCTTTGCATCTTAGGTTATCCAGAAAAGTCCCTAATGTTCTGCAGAGCTGACATCATATGAGCAAGACGAGAACATGTTTGTTTTTCCAATTTTAAAATAAAAAATAAAGTAGCAGACTGAAGTTGCTAGACTACAAGTTGGCTTTTTCTCAGTGTTTGGGACAAGCCCTGGATTATGAAATAACCGCTACTTGTGTTGTTGCTGTGGGAGAGTGCCTCAGATGTCACGCTGATGAATGTAGTGTCAGAAACAGTGAAAAAGTTAGATTTGGATCTGCATACAGTTTTCTTTGTAGCTCAAGAATTGACAAGGAAGTTCCCATCCCAAGCTCTTGGAGCTTGGAATCTCATCAGACTACTTAATTACGACAGTGGGAGGTATTGCTACACTTCTAGAAAACAGACAAAAGTTCCATGGAGCTTCTTTTCTGTGGTTGCCTCCAATGCTCAACTGTTTATCTGCTGCTGAGGTATCAGTAAGCAGTAGTTACAGCATTTGCAGTATTTCTCATTGACTAAGGGGAGTTCTGGACAGGCACCAACTGGGCAGAAGG
The DNA here is from genome assembly GCA_013398225.1 of Steatornis caripensis. Lineage (NCBI taxonomy): Eukaryota > Metazoa > Chordata > Aves > Caprimulgiformes > Steatornithidae > Steatornis > Steatornis caripensis. The sequence goes on from VZSC01011565.1 coordinate 369,328, forward strand.
CCACGCTGCATCATGCTTCCCTGTTTGTTTTTGGGGTTTCATAAATTCGGTCCCAATTCTGCTGTCGTAGAAGTCAGTAGGTACTATGTGTGCTCAGGAGCTGTCAGAATGAGGCATTTTCTGAAACTATCCTGTCCCTTCTTATAACTTAGTATTTTTCAGTCTTAACAACTTTTTTTCAGGGAGGAAAGCAAGGTATAAGCAATGTAAATGCTTACTTAAAGGCCTTAAATATTTATGAATTTGCCTGCCCTCTGTGTACACTTCACATTCTTACCTGCTGATTCACCGCTATGTTAGCGGCTTCTGTGCACGTCAGGTTTAAACTGACCGTTTAATCTGTAAAATGTTTAAACTCACATGGAACTTGAATGAATAATTCTGTTAATACCAGTTACTATGTATCTGGAGAGTTTACCTGTATGCTTGAAAAACTTGAATTAAAAGTTAGTTTATAAACTGGGGGACACTGACTGTCTTCCCAGATGTGTACATTACTTAGCACTTAATGAATTTTTCCTAACGTGAATATAGATGAGTCATCATGCCCAAAGATAAATTGTCTTATAATGAAGCTTGCTTTTCTCTTAAGTAACTTTATGAAAGGCAGGCCCCCCAGCTTGTGTAAAGAGCCATTTGTTTTATCAAAAGTTACAGGGTTCTACAACAGAGGAATCATAAAAGGAAGCAAGGATCAAACAACCTTAGACACCTATTAAAGGTAGAAAATTGCAAATATTGCCTGATATTTAAAGAAAAACTCTTGTGTTAATCGCATCATCAATCCTTTGGCACAACATAGAACACCATTCTACTTTATTGTGCTATATATTAATTAAAAACATGATGGCTATCTTGATCCAGCTAGAATAGATTTATTTCACTAGGACTGTGGATTTTGTCCAGTATCTTAAGAATATTAATAAGGAGATTTAATTTGTCTTGGTTTCACAAATACTGCATTACATTCCCTTGTAACACCTCTATTCCTTTTCTAATCTAGTGACAATTATACTACATCAGCTTGACACCTGGCTCTCAACATGTGACAAAGTTACAGAAAGAGCTATTTCAGATGTTTAGTATCTTCTGTAAGGAGTGCAGTAATGACATGCATATAAAACAGCTCTGATGAATTAATATCTTTGCAAGAGCTGCAGCCTGCTTGGGGTAGAAAACCAACAACTGTACCAGAGTTTGCACCTCTTCTGCTGAGACATCTATGCATCGATAAGAAAATGGCATACATACTTTTTCATTGTCTCTGTTCTGTTATAGCAGATAAAACCATTCTGAAGACAGATATGGGTAGGCAAGGGTAGTAAAGTCATTCACCTCATTTTTTGATGCTGAGAATTTAAAAATATTTTTTCCAACATGCTGTCAATGTACCAATTCACAAGGAACCGATTAGAAAGTTTGTATTCAGGATTGAGCTGTGGCTGACTTCTAACGCAGGAAGAACTCATGGTTTGTGTTCAAAGTCTAGCTTTCTAATGTGACCCTGAAAGGGTGTTTCATCCTGGCTGCAGGAGTGGAAATTAAAGGCCTTGCCTAAATGCACTGAAGACAAAAATTACTCAGGTCAATGGAAGTGATCCTGTTAACTTCTTTGCTCCTACTCTAATTTGTGCAATGTGTGAACTAGGCGACAACCTGAATGATAGCAAACGGCAGAATGTGAACTCTGAAGGATGCAGGAGTGTAATTTTACAACAAGGGAAAACTATGGCTTCTGAAGTGGTGCTTTTACGTATTAAATGTGTTGATCTGTGTGTTTTGACGTAGCCTGTAGAAGTCCAAATGCATCTTTCCGGTAACGTGTTCTGGTTGGCTGTTTTTTCAGCATTTCGAAGTTTGAAGAGCGGTGCTGTTTCCTCTACGTGCTGCACAACTCGGATGACTTTCAAATCTATTTCTGCACAGAACTCCATTGCAGAAGGTGTGTCTCTTGTTATTTCAGAAAAAAAAATGGCCTGTGATGGCATAGGTGATGTCTGCATGCACAACAGGACTGACTGTTTCAGAACTATGGTGAAAGTTGATCTGAGCATCCTCAGTGATCACCATCTTTCATGTGAAAGCTTGGTACTACAGTACCCTGGAGGTGTATGAGGTTTGAAGGGTCCAAGTGCAAGCTCAGGCAAACATTAGAAACAAATATGATCACAAATTTAACTATTCTTTTTTACACACTTTGTGGGATTGTTTTTCTAATACTTGTTATAGTAAGGCTAAGTGTTTGTTGCCCCCAGTTCAACAAAGTATCCTAAACTTAAAATGGGCTTTCCGAAGTGGGAACATTTAGGGTAACAAGGTCTGGTCAAGAGTTCCCTTTTACTGTAGCTAAAATTTTATCTATGATTATGAAGAAGCACACTTGATTTCCTTTACATTAGCATTGTGTTTATGTAAGTAAGATTGTACCAGTATCCCTAAAGGAAACTTAGCAAGGGTTTGTTGTACAAAATCAGAGGTGTCTCNCTGGGTAACAGGGTCTGGGTTAGAGTAACAAGAGTTCCCTTTTACTGTAGCTAAAATGTTATCTATGATTATGAAGAAGCACGCTTGATTTCCTTTACATTAGCATTGTGTTTATGTAAGTAAGATTGTACCAGTATCCCTAAAGGAAACTTAGCAAGGGTTTGTTGTACAAAATCAGAGGTGTCTCAGATTGTCTAAGCTGTGTTTCTGCTCCGTAAGCTTGAGAGCTGTGGTCTTGAATTAATCCAGAAGGCATTCCCAAGGGGAAATTTCATGTCTTTTTGTGCTAAAAAAGGCTGCAACTTTACCAAATATCACAGCAGTACTCCATATTAATAACCGTGGCCACCTCCCAGCCCAATCCTTAGCTTGTCCTCTCATCCATTCTGGTTCATATAGGTTCGTTTACCATGGTCGTTCTCCATTGTATCTGAGCACTTCTTGGAAGACGAGTAAGCAATACCTTAGCATGACATGGTATTTGTACATGCAGTCTTTCAAAGGGGTAGAAGTAATATGTATAATGTATATTTTTAAATGGGAAGTTGTAAAATAGACTCCCTTTTCATTCAAGCAAAAACTGAAGCTAACCTTCCTGTACTACAAAAACTCCTCCAAATGTGGACAAGACTTCTGGGTACCTCTCATGATGCTTCAGTGCTTTCGTTGGATGTAAAGAAGTGGTGGTATAGGATAAGAATTTCAGATTTTGAACTATGAATTCAATTAACAATTGCAGACATCGTGGATGTCTTGCACATGTAGAAGGAGTACGTGAAAAGTAGGAAAACTGCAGATTTTGACTGTTAATTCTCCGTGTAAATGACATTTTTTTCTTTTTGCTGACAAACAAACTTTTGCACTGAGTTTATCCTTACTAAATTCCTATTTTGGCTCATTCATTGCTGTAGAGTCGCGTTCTCTTTGTCCCCATACTGTCTCAAGTGTGTATTTGCTTTGCTTATTTTTTATTCTCTTTTTAACAGGTTTTTTGACATGGTGAACAGTATCACTGAAGAAATAGGGAAGACTACAGAGGAAGGGGAATGTGATGGAGACTCTCTAGAGGTATTTTTACTTCCCTCCCCACCCCCACAATTACTAAGAATTTTGGGGTTCTTGTGTTAGCACTTCTCTTCTCTGGAAGAAGTTAGACAAGTTATTGTTTACAAAATTTTATCCTCTACTGTTTATAAATTAATGGTCCTCATGTAGTTTTTATAACCAGCATAGCTAAATCTCTTGTATTTCGGTTAGCATACTTGCTTGAGAAGAATTGAATTCTCCAGCCATGCTTATTACAGAGTGACTGTTGTAACAGTTACTTCAGAGTGTAATCATAGTCAGGCAGCATTAGCATCTATTTAAATTTTAAAGGCTGTTTGTTCTGTTTTGTGCATCACTGGAATCACGTACGCTTACATTATTGACAGGTTGTCTGCAGAACGAGTAAGGGTATAATTGTAGTGGGAGAAAGCTTGACCTTGCCAGTTACCATCTGTAGGCAAGCAAGGCAATGAACAGCAAGCTCAAATCAGATGATAATGTTGGTGCTGCTGGGAGTGTATGTATACCCTTAGTCCACTAACAGGATGCCCTACTGCTACCATCCATTAGCTAAGTTATAGCTTGCTTGCATATGCACACTGTATTCTCACCTTGGTTTTCTATCACCTTGGTCAATGAGGATTGGGTTAGAGAGCAGCTAGGCAAACTGAACACGCACAAATTGATGGGTCCCGATGGGATGCATCCACGCGTGCTGAGGGAGCTGGCGGAGGTAATTGCTAGGCCACTCTCCATCATCTTTGAAAAGTCGTGGAGAACAGGAGAGGTGCCTGAGGATTGGAGGAAAGCCAATGTCACTCCAATCTTCAAAAAGGGCAAGAAGGAGGACCCGGGAAACTACAGGCCAGTCAGTCTCACCTCCATCCCTGGAAAGGTGATGGAACGGCTCGTTCTG
>VZSC01011565.1:374740-405437 GCA_013398225.1 Steatornis caripensis
GAGGTTGTGGAGTCTCCTTCTCTGGAGATATTCAAAACCCGCCTGGATGCATTCCTGTGCAACCTGCTCTAGGCTAACCTGCTTTAGCAGGGGGGTTGGACTAGATGATCTCTAGAGGTCCCTTCCAACCCCTACCATTCTATGATTCTATGATTCTATCTGAACATACACATAGATGAAAAGTGATTACAGGGCCATTGGGTGCAAAGCAGTACTTACGGTGTTTAGTCTTTCTTTTAGGTGGCAGGGAACAGGATAGAATACCTAAGCCCATGTCCTATCACATCGAAATCTGGTGTCCCAAAGCTCTTGTGATACATAGAACTGAGAGAGTCAGTACTGGATAATGAATACAGCTTTCTGTCCCAGTTTTGATGCTGGCATTTTATAACACATCTGAAATCTGAGATGGGACAAACAGAAACCGCTAGAGTGACTTGTGGGATAGAAAAATAACCTATAATGAGAACCTTAGGGTGCCTAATTTGTGTATTTTAGCAAAAAGAAAAGCGGTGGGTGACTTGATTACACTGGGTAAGTATTTTTGCAGGGAAAATTACTATGTGCTAATGGTCTCTTTAATCTATTGAAGAAAAACAAAATGAAATTCAGTGACACCAAAGAAATTTGAATTAAGAGGTGTGACTTCACCAAAACAAAGTACTAAAAGAAGTAGTGGATTCTCTCTTTTGTTAAAAAGTTAGCCGTCTTTATTTGGAGGAGAAGAAAAAACACCTTATGAGCTACTGGTCTTAGCGTGGGAATGAGTGTGTGAAATTACATGTCTGTGTTATACAAGACGACAGATCAGATAATCTATCTAATGACCGTTTCTGGACGGGCCTTAAACTCTTTGAAATTCAATTCAGCCGAAACCAAGCTTAATACACTGCAGTCCTGAGTAACTTCCATTGGCACACTCTGCTGGCTGACCTGGCACTGGCAAAATTGGTGTCGTGCTGGTTTTGGAAGATGCGGTCAGGTCAGGTGAGCATCTGGAACAAATTAAGTGCATCCTGCCTTGCTTTCTATGCCTGCGTCGAATCTCTCTGTTCGGTACAGGGTGCCCTCTGTCGTCTTCACTTGTTTTACAGCGCCTGCCAGCAGAATTGCAGATGCTGCTGAAGACGACATACAATTGTAACTGCACGGAACAGATAAAGGCTAGCTTAGCTTTACGCATTTACCTCAAATAGCTACCTTAGAAGCCAGTGCTTCCTGTACAGTCAGTGGAGAAATACAGGCGTGTCTGCATGGTATCCGAATTGTCGTCTTGAATTGTTTTTCTTTCCTTCTCCACAGTCTGCAGAAAGCAACTAGTGTCCTAGATGCCTTAGTTATGAGCACAGTGTCAGGTGGAATTAATCTTATCCCTCTGTTTCATTTCATGCTGTTTGTTTTGCAGTATGATTATGAATATGATGAAAACGGCGAGCGAGTCATACTGGGGAAAGGAACTTACGGCATTGTATATGCAGGACGAGATTTGAGCAATCAAGTCAGAATTGCTATTAAAGAAATCCCAGAGAGAGACAGCAGGTACAGTAATTGAGGCTGATTCCAGATCTTGTGCATTTACATAATTTCATCAGTAACGTGATCAACCAGTTTGCTGATCAAGGAGTCCCTCTTCTACAAAACTGCTGATAAATTACTTGTTTGTGGTATATAATGGTGTTCCCTGTCTTTGTAACTAGATGTTTGCAAGTTGCGAAATAGATTATGATTACAACTGAGAATGTAGATGTTTACTGGGTTTGGTGTTAGTAGTTTATAATACTTTTTCTTTCCAAAAGAAATATTGCTGAAGAGCAGAATCTCACTCAAACACCTAGTGATAAGCCCTATCTACTTAGACATGCTCAGGCATGTCCTTACAAAAGAACTATTGAAATTCATGATTTGCGGAGTCCTTTATAATTCTGAGCCTGAATTGGTGATAAAGACATTTTCCTTTCCTATTTATGCATCATTTATTACAAAGCCCCTTAACATTAAAATAAACAATGTCAAGTGATCTTTGTCTGCATTTTTTTAATGCAGCATCTCTTTATATATGTATTGCCCCCTCTCATTTATAAATGTTGCCATGTAAAGACCAGACACTTGATATCCTTAGTACTTGTATATCTGGAGGCTTGCAGTGTATCTTATTTTGAATACGTAGCTTTCCACAAATATTGTGATAAAAGTGATAGCAATGTAAAGATAAGATTTTTCAAATGAAACTGAGTGTATTAAACTGTGAAGTTCCTATTATTCTGAAATTCTGTATTAGCCTTTGGCAGGTGACTTGGGTGCCTGGATCTTTAAAGTGCCTCTCGGACAGACTGTAAAGTATTATCAAAGATTGTAACTCAGGCTTATGTTCAGGAAAGCTGTGAAAACTAGGAAATAAAATCATTGCCATGGTTGGTAATAGAAAGATAAATCCCTCCTTTCCCAATGGTTAAAGAAGTAATTTTTATGAAGGAAGCTCTTGTGATAAAGACAGAACGCTGCTTGGTAGTAGGCAGAATTGCATACTAAATGAATGTAGGTAAAACATCAAGTGCACCGACTGGCAAATTTTTGTACATCATTTCAGTCAGGAATGGAATCCATATCTCCAAGTTTTTGCAGTCTTTTGCCCATTTGGCTTATTTGGTTTAATACTATGATTTAATGGATAGCTTGTCTTTCAGTGGGATTTCCCATATGGTGGCATGCTGCATTTCCTCTGTAGGAGGAAAGAACTGTATGCTTGTTTGTGCAGTGTTCAGTCTACAGCTAATATTGGGAAGGAAGCTGGTTTTACCTGTCCCTACATAGCAGTCATCATAAAGGGAGTGCTAGTATTCAAAACAGTAAATACAAGAGGCTAATCTAACTCGCCACAGTGGCTATTCTTCTTGCTTTTATCTGGAATGTATGTCCCTGGGGGCAAGGCCAGCGTTTGTGGAAAAGCAGCATTATTCTCTGCAACCTATTCAGCGTAGAGTACTGTTATTTCAGTTGTACTGGAGCCTAGATGCTGACAGGACTGTATGTGATAACTCTTACAAAGTTTTCTTTGTGTAATTTGCAGACTGGAAGGTCAGTAATGCCACCTGGTGTCTTAGCTCAGTTTTTTTCATGGGTGTCTCCTGTGGACCTTCGTTCCATTATTCTAGCCTCACTTAGTTGTTCTTTTCTTTGACGTTTGAAAAATGAATCCTTCTAAATCTTTTTGAATCCATGTGTATATAGTCACTGTTCAATATGCGTATGTGTGGGGTCTGATAATTTTTCCATACTCATATTTTAAACATACTAGAACTTAGATTATGGAAAGGGGAATCCTTCCATCCTCTATATTGTTATTGTAAATTTAACTTCAACCTGTGTTGTAATTTCTCAGAAAGTATGACGTCATTACATAAAACAATCTCTTGACTTAAAATAGGCTGCAATTTTTGTATGTGCTAAGAAGTTTGTTGTTTGTAACAACTGTGGTTAATGAAAAGATAGCCTGAATAGAGCAGCAACTACTTTAAAGGAAAAAAAAAAAAGTGGATTTTTCTTCTGCAATACAGATTTTAAAAGAATTTTCAATGGAGAAGGTTTCAGATTCAATGTGCAAACTATACTGGAATAGAGATCATTAAGAAGCTGTTGGTCTTTCATCTAGACTTTAAAAAATACTTACAGGCTTCCAGGACAAATGTCAAGTATTATTCTTTCAATGGCAAAGTAAGAAAAATATATTCATTCATTTCTAATTAATTATAACCAGATCTTTTAGCACTTTGAAAAAAATCTGTAGAAAGAAAAGGATTAATCTCTGAAGTTAGTTTTTACCACTTTCAAAGTAAAAATGACCATCTTTTGGATTCAGAAGAAATAATTAAGTTCTAAGTCAGAGCATGGCCAGAAATGCAGTGATTTCTGTGCAAAAAGCAGTGAGTCTTCGGTACTGTTGTATGTAAGCTACTGAATAATTTACTTAATTGTCAGGAAATGTTAGACTACAGAGACACATTCTGAAAGAAAAGGAAATAGTCTTGCAGTGCTGTTGCCCTCAAATGCCTTTCCAGTACTACAAAATAGTACCAGTGGCCATATCAACTTTACAAGTTAAAGTAAAATCATGTGAGGTACATAAGAAGATCTAGCTTTCTAGGGTTTAGAATTTTTCTTTCTTCGTACAATTTAAAGTCTCCTAATGACTAAGTTCTAAACTAACAAATGCTTTATCCCACTGGAGGATTTTCTTACAGCTTTATTTTATTTGCTAAATTATTTCACTTGCTCAAGACTCAATTAACCATGCAGTTTAAAAGTGCAGGGGAAAGAATTATAATAGCCTTGCTGTTGCTGCTGTGAATGAATAGCCCATTAGTAGAACTCAGGAATACAGTCTGTAATGATTTTTCATTTCTGAATGACTTAACAGTGTAGTCAGAATCTTTATAGTCATGTGTGGAGAGGCAAGCCAAAACTCATGTTAGTTTTTAGTAAATAGATTCAGAGTTGCATAATCACACTTTTCATTAACCAAACACTTTTCTTGTTTTCTGCAACAGTTGTTTTCCAGAGGGATTTTCAGATGCCCACTTTTTTTAAGAGTTCAGCCTCCACTTATAGCTTGGCCTGCCTCAAAAAGGAGTGTAGCTCACAGACACTTTTCCCGTAACAACTTCAATCGCATTTGTGCTTTGATTGCATTCCTGGCACTGGCATTCCGATGGGTCCAGGAAGAGCTAACTTGTGGACTTGAGACAGCAGGAAGCTGCCCCTGTTTCCAGTAAATAAATAAAATACAAGTTTTCTGCCAATTCATTAGGGGACGAGAACGTACCAGTGTTGTTGTGAAGTTTATCCTGAGAGCAACTGCTGAAGGTGAAGGTGGCAGTAAAACTATTCCTTTTGGTGGCAAATAGCTGCAAGGTTGAGTTTGCAGTTACGTTTAGTACACCCTCACTATAAGCGTCTGACATTCACTTGCTCAAAACTCTGCAGCTCTGTCTTGCACCTGGACTGACAGGAGGAGATCTGTGTCCTTCCGCTGTTTCAGCTACCCTGAAAATCTGACTGCAGGTGTTAGTGCTTTAGTGAAAATAGCGACCAGAATCTCAGCATATTGTTTATGTTTTGCCGGACAAAACACAGATTCTGGCAGCTGGCCTGCTTCCAACTCACCTATGGTTCAAAGAAGAGCATTAGGGCTGGTGCAGGGAGCGCATCAGGTGCTGAGCTCTGGTGGTGTTCTGCACTGGAGAAACATCTGGACTCCAGAAACCTTCTTGGCAGAAAGACTACTGAAAAGCTTATGTCTCTGAAAAATATTTTTCCTTGGACTAAATTACATTTCATGAAATTGTTTTGATCAGTTCTTCTGCATATCTCCCCATGAAATGATTCCTATTTTCTTACTCTGATAGGTATCCACTCTTGCTTTCAGATAAGACTCCTACTTTAAGTAAAATTTAAATGGTGATTTGTTTTCATTAATTATACACTAACTTACCTTTTTTTTAGTTTACTAGTTCACTTTGTCACTAGTCTGAATCCAGCCACTTGCCCAGCTGTTTATTCTCTTTGAATTTGGCTGGAGAGGAGTTCATTTTCAACAAATTTTGTTTTGTTCCGTCTAAGTACATTTATAGCATTTTGTGTACTACATATATTATGTATGTTATGTGTATTTATATATGATTACATTTTTTTTAGTATGTGGTGGTCACAATCACTATTGTTAAATGCATCTAACACATAGTCATTTTCAGTGTAAACGTGTTTCATGGGACCTAAAATAGAACTTTAGCTACTATAGGTCGGTATGGAATAAACTGCTTCTTTTCTTTCCAGGTACTCCCAGCCTCTGCATGAAGAAATAGCTTTGCATAAGCATCTCAAGCATAAGAACATTGTCCAGTATTTAGGTTCTCTCAGTGAGAATGGCTTCATTAAGATATTCATGGAACAGGTGCCAGGTGGTAAGTTGTGGGGGAGATTGGTTTTGGTGGTGGTTGGTTGGTTTGTTTAACATTCTAAAAGTGTAAAAGCCTATAGTGCCGCAACAAGATGTGTTTCATGCAAATGTAATATTCTTTAATGTCTCTTTCCTAAATTAATGGGGGAAATTGTGTCTTCAAAGTGCTTGAGTCCTCTCTATTTAGTATTTAGATAGGATGTGCTACAAATACAGCTCAGATCATTGTTGTGGCAGGCAAGCTCCTCTTACCTACAGATCAGAGATGACCTGTGGTCATCCTGCTAGAAAGACTGAGCCTTCCTTATATACCTAACGCAAGAGAAAGGCTATTATTGCTTCTGTTTGAGTGAAGAGCTCACAGCAGCCAGATGCAACAAAAATCCCACTTCTTGAGCTTAGCTTTTCGAGAAACTGTGGAGTTGGTGTATGAGCAAAGACGTACATATGCCCATCCACCCTTCTTCATTCTTTTACAACAGAGAGAGGTGAGCACATTGATTAAATGGGTTCTGATTTGCCTGCTTGAGAAAGCATACGCTTCTCTGCAGCTGAGGCCAGTGGAGGTACTGAGACTCTCTTTTTAATTACTCAGGCCGGTGATGATGCAAGTAAGCATTTGTCTGGAGAGGCCTTTGGTTATAGAAGAGGTGCCTACACTTGGTTTGGGATTGATGACTGTTGTTACTTTTTTTTTCCTTTGGGGGATAAGGCAGAATTTAATTAGATTTTTACTCTCACTTTTTTGCTCTCCAAAATTATAGGCAGCCTTTCTGCTCTTCTACGATCGAAATGGGGACCATTAAAAAATAATGAGCAGACAATTGGCTTTTATACCAAGCAAATTCTTGAAGGATTAAAATATCTCCATGATAATCAAATAGTGCATCGAGACATAAAGGTAAGAATTTGCAGAGAATTAAGCCAGACAGTGTTATGTAACTGCATAACCATGTATTTGTCCTGTAATTTAAAAACTGTTTTTCGGGAAGTTCTTCGTTGTCACATACCCCCTCTGCTATTCTGAATTGTGGGTTAAGTAAGTGAACCATTGCTGGTTTGAATTTGCTCCAACAAAATATGGGGGCTTTTTAAGAAGAATTGACGTGTAGCCACTTAAGATGTGATCAAGTGGATATTTTTATTTCTGTTTCCAGTGACATGATTGAACTTTCATAAAAGCTTATTAGAATTGAAAAAGATTGTGGATCGGATATTAGGAAGTTCTTTCCAAGGAGATTGCAGATGAAAAAGTTCCCATTCAAAACAAACAAACGAACAAAAAGCCTTTTCCCCTCTCTTCTTTAATGGAATTCCTGTAGTATTCCTGTAGTAGGGGAAGTTCACTTTGAGATGAAGTTTCTGATAATGGGGTTACATAAGGCAGGAATTCCTCTTTCATCTCCCCTCTTAAGAGCCTTGTGAAGTAGTTGTTAGTAAAGAGTGCATTGTAGAAACAGGCTATACAAGAAGTTTTAGATGAAGAGTCAGCAGAGAAAAGTAATTGCTCTGACTGTTCTGTTCCTCAGGGTGATAACGTGCTTATCAACACATACAGTGGAGTGTTAAAGATTTCGGACTTTGGAACTTCAAAGAGACTTGCAGGAATCAACCCATGTACTGAAACTTTCACTGGTATGTTCCCAGAGGAGGGTCTTTCCTCACTCAAACTGTGCATGTAGGGTCAGAATCCACAGCTCCTGAACTTTCATTGACTTCACATCAACATAAAAGCTTCCTGCAAGAATAACTTTTTCTATACCTAATCTTAAGCTATACACTGTACTTGTATGCACTGTTCAAAGAGAATGCTGTTTCGGAAGTTCAATTTTAGACATGCAAGTCCTCTACAACAGAAGAGCTGTGCCTTTCCTATGTTGTATCTGAGTCTGTCTTTTCTGTGCATATGGCTTTTTCATCTTGCTGATCAAAACCACCCCCCTGCCTTTTTTTTCCTTTCATGACTGGCTTGGACATCCTGGCTTCATCTCCAGAATTGCCTGTCTACAGAGCCTGTCGTTAACTTGATCGTCATTCTGCTTGATAATTTGATTCGGGTGTTAAATCATGCGGTGGCACTGCATTAAATAATTACGCAAAATGAGAAGTAACCGTTAGTTTAATTCCATCCTCTGCTCTTCCATTTCTGCTTTAAGTGGAACAGAATGCAGAATGATGTGTCAGGTTGATTCCCTTACTTCAGAAAAAGTGTTCATATCACCTCCTGGTTTAGATTCAGATTTCAGGTTTCACCTCCTTTTCCTCTCTGGATGCAATTCAGAGTGATCTTCCTTATTTTAATCTATAATAGAGTAAATAAAAATTATGTCTGATCTAAAGCTCATTGAAACCTCTTGATAATTGTCATTGACTTTGAAAAGCAATATCATCAGATCAGTAGATGATACCAGATGCTTTTAGCAAAGGTAATATTTTGAGTAGTATTTTGAGTTTTATATAGAATGCATATGGAAATTTTTGAATTTTGAATAATAAAGAGGGGGTTTTTAACTCTTGATATTGCACACTCACTGATTTTGTTGTTCTTGTCTTTTAGCTATCTATTTGCATAATTAGTGCACTTAAGTAGAAAAAGTGTGTATTTTAAACAGGTACCCTTCAATATATGGCACCAGAAATCATAGACAAAGGGCCACGTGGCTATGGGAAGGCTGCAGACATCTGGTCTTTGGGATGCACAATCATTGAGATGGCTACAGGGAAGCCTCCCTTTTATGAACTGGGAGAACCACAAGCAGCTATGTTTAAGGTCAGACATCTTCCTTGTACAACTCAGACCAGTATTTGTAAACACAGGAAATCTTATGACTGTTTTGGAGAAGCTACAATTAGAGATTGCAGGAAAAGAAGATAAAGGAAATGCTTGTTTAGTGAGGATGTTAAGAAGAATGAGCTGATTCAACTGAGTGGGAGTGCTGTGTAGTTTTGAAGTGAGCAATGGTGCAATAGCAGTTATCCAGCAGCCTGGGTGTTAAAAAAAAAAAAAAGGAGAAAAGAGGCAGTTTTCTGCTTTGCGAGAGCCTCTACTTGCAGTTGTGGGGGTTTTTTAATGTAATTGTTTATACAGTTTGTAATAATTTTTCTCTGAATTAATAAACTAGTTACAGAAAGGTAATACCAAAACTTCAGGACAGTATACCACTTTTACCATCTAACTGCTTTTTTAATGCTGTTTAGTGTTTGGGAAAAGAACAATGTAGGCCATTGTTTCTCCCTTTGTTTATCTCAGGTGGGAATGTTTAAAATACACCCAGAGATTCCTGAATCCATGTCTGCAGAAGCCAAGGCTTTCATATTGCGTTGCTTTGAACCAGATCCTGATAAACGAGCTTTCGCTCATGAGCTACTTATAGATGAATTCTTGAAGGTTTCAAGTAAAAAAAGAAAGTCCCCATCAAAGCTCTCAGGTAAATGTTGCTAAAGTCAATATGATTTTTTTTTTATCAATGATACCGTTCCCTGAAGCTGTTGTCTTTGAGGAACACGGCAGATCTCCATCCCAAGCAAACATTCAGTTGTAACCTGTTCTAGCAGCTTGCTGCAGGAATGCTGTTGCAGCAGAATTCTGTTATCATGCTGTCACAGGGGTGATTTATATAAATATTTCTAGTAGGTTTCTAAAAGTCTGCTTATGGGTTTGTGCAGCTTTTGTGTTAGTTTGGTTTTTTAAATTTTCATATGTTTTCATTCAAAGAATGTTTGCATAGAGTACATCTTGTATGAGGTTAGAACATGCTATTGAGCCTCAGGGGAGTTTTCTTCATGAGCAAAATAATCTTTGTCCCATAGCAAATGTGCATGCGCTGCATTATTTTTGTTTCATGTACTTGTTTCCTGTAGCGTTCTAAATTGTGGAAAGTAGCAACAAGAGTTTTGAGAGTATGAATGACATACGTATTCTATGTGTGTGCATATATACGAAAATATCTTCTGTATATTTTTAACATGATACCTAAAAGAAATAAAAACACCAGGTAAAGGAGATGACATTGGATGAGCACTTCTAATGTAGTTTCCACCCCTTCAGGTTAAAATGAACTTTAAATTGCAATAAATTACACTTTTAGAAATTGCAGACAGGAGAGTCCAGATGGTCCATAAAAATGGGAAGATAGTTATCCTTAAGACTGTGGTTATTTTCCCAGTTAATTTCAGCACATTTAACTTTCTCTGCTTTTCTCCCACAGTTCTTTCAGCTAACACAAATGGTGAGTTTTAACATACTTCTCTATCAAAACGTAACTGTGTAGATACTGCGGTTATGACTTATTCTGGTATAATTTGTCACACTAAAATGCTGCAAAGAGAAGTAGGCACAATTACGAAAATCAGTTAGCTTTCTCTGTTAGGAACCTCTAATTCTTTCAACTATTGTTTGTAATCCTACCAGACTATGGCTTAATTTTCTAGGCAGGTGGGTAATGCAGGCTTCAAGAGCTGCATTGTTGTTACAGAGCCATTTAGTGAAAATCTGAACAGGAAACCAAATGGCTGGTATACCAAATGGTACAGTATCAATAGAGCCCAGGTTTGTTGGAGAAAGATAACATAGATTTTTATTAGGCTAAATTCTATAACTGAAAAAAAGCAGAATGCATTTGAGATACCTTGTCAGGCCTTGGGTACAGGATAGTCATCTCTTTCAGGAAATGAACTAGGGAGAGTGGAGTTGGGGGGGGGAACTGAACAAACACATAGTTACCTTCATGCTGAGTTGCTATCAAAGTACATCTTGAAATGTGCACATGTGAAATAGGTATGAATATTTTCTTGCAGCAGTAATGTGTACTCTGGATTTAAAAACCAAAGTTCTGACTTAACACGCATGTTTATTGTTAATCAAAGGCTATGAACTTATTAAACTTGTACAAAACAATCTTATAGAGAAGTGCGTCTTATGTGTTACAGTATATGTACTCATATGTATTTTGTGTGTGTGTATATATACACACATACACCCATAAAATTAAGATCTTGGAATATGCTTGGACGACTTACCATGTAGAAACATTTTGCTACTACTAAAAGTGCGTCCTGGTGATGTGAGATGCACATTCACTCCGGTGGTGAAGATCTGTAAATGAACTTGCAAAGAGCCCAGCATTTCCAAAGCTCAGGAAGCTTTTGAATACATAACTGAAACATAACTGAAAGGTAACTCTATTCCAGAAGCATAAGCTTTAGGAGGTTTTTTGTCAATTTTGTTTTAATATTTTGTATTGGTGTGGCGAAAGACGAGAGTCTTTGTTTCCTCTGAAAGAATAACCTTGGTACTTCAAAACTGTGATGGCTCTATTAAATTCTAATTTCTGAATATTCCTATATAAATAGAGTATCTTCGGAGTATATCCTTGCCTGTCCCTGTTCTGGTGGAAGATACAAGTAGCAGCAGTGAATATGGTTCTGTGTCACCTGATACAGAATTAAAAATTGATCCATTCTCTTTCAAAACAAGAGCCAAATCCTGCGGAGAAAAAGATGGGAAGGGAATCCGGTCCCTTTTTCTGAGGTAAAGAGCTGTCTGGCATTTTTGTTACACAGTAGATTAGGAATGTGTGCATTGGGGTGATTTCTATAAAATTTCTGTTCACTGAGTGTCTTTCATTCAGCATCCCAGATGAAAATTTTGAGGATCACAGTGCACCTCCTTCACCTGAAGAGAAAGATTCTGGGTTTTTCATGCTGAAGAAGGATAGTGAAAGGAGAGCTACCCTTCACAGGATATTAACCGAGGACCAAGAGAAGGTGGTGAGGAACTTAATGGAAGCTTTGGCTCAGGTAAAGTAATTTCAGAAGGCAGCAAAAAATGTATGCAATTTGAAGGTTTATCTGCAATTACCTGGAACTTTTGAAATTACACATAGTAAAGCAAATAAAAAAAAAGTTTGATTAAACTAGCAAGCATACACCATGTAAGCTTTCACAGTTTATTGTTTTATGTGGGTTATTAAAAATAGGCTTTAAAATTGTTTACTCTGCATTACATATACCGTTTGTGTTCTTCGTAAATACTGTATGTATACTCAGATATTTGTGCTGGCCAGAAAATTATGTTTTCATGATATTATATTTTGTCAGTGATTTTCAAATGGGATTAACTGAAGCTGTCAGGTCAACTCTTGTAAGATAGATCATCCCCAGCAGGTAATGACTTTGCCCTTCTAGAGTTCTATCTTCTGACTGACTGGTTTGAGGGAGGGAGGTTTAGGTCTTTTGGCCTGCTCTGGCCTTATGTTAGGTTCTTGCATAGAAAAAATGGGACTGACTGGTACACCGTTGCCTCCTAGCTAAGAGCCGTAAAAGGGGAAAAAAGAGGGCTAGGAAGAAAATAAATTAGAGCTATTCCTCACAGCAGTTGGGAGCACATATGGAGGGGAGGGAAGATGGAGTAACAGTGGGAGCTACAGCAAACAACAAAATAATTGCAGAATGACCTTTTGGCGCTCCTTTGTGGGGATGATTCGTGATGATGTATCAGTTCACGATGACACTGAATAAATTACAGGTCATGACCACACTGCTAAATGTTGCAACACCGTAATTGGATGACATGATTTTTTGGTTTTGTTTGTAATGTGTGCGTTAGTAGTTAATTGACTCACTTCATTCTCAAGGTTAAGTATTGCTGGTCTAAAACATATTTGTATAAAACGTGACAACTCATCTTCTAAAGATAGTACTGTGTAGAAACTGATGCAAGCCAATATCATTCTTATGCATGTACTACAATTAATGTAATTGGAAATTGCTGCCATACCAATAAAAAGAGCTTCTAACTCTTGGTGAGAGGAGGGAGGAACACACAGTTGTCCTGGTAACTATAGAAAGTGTTAAAATAGAAGGCAGTAAGAGAGAAGCCCGTGATCTGTGCTTTGCTAGAGTGTTGCTGTAACAGACACAGTTGTTAGCATGTGTATGAAAAGAATAATCAGTGGTTGCGAGAGGGTAAAACTCAATCACAAGATCCCGAGAGGGTGCTTGATGTTTCATGCCTTCCTCAGCCTCCCCAGCTGGGGCTGGAGCAGACCAAGATAGGAGCAAAGACACAGAGTTGTAGAGCCAAAGAGTTCAAAGCACATGTGCATGGGACTATCTGCCCTTCAAGAGGATGCAGAACTCTGACTCCCTAACACCATTTTCTCCCTTGAGAGAGGGACTCTGGTCAAAGAGTAGGAAACTTACTTAAAGTGCCGGAAAGCGGTAGTAACTGCAGTTAAGGGGAAGCTGAGTTGACTTCATGTTAAGTCCTGCTTAAATGCAAGTTACCAATAGATGGAAGCCTGACTTGCACGTTAAGCCTCATCAGGATTTAGGCTTTGATAGCGTTTTTCACTTCACAAAACCTGTTCATAAGAACAATTTCTACAAAGTCATTGGGTGCGGGGGCTCAGGGAGGAGAATCGCCCTCCCCAAACAGGTCACTGTTCCTTATTAGGGAGCCATACTGGTTGCCTTGTCCCCAGCACGCCTTGATGGACTTGGATCTTCTAGTCCAGGGCTACAGTGTGTTGTGTGTCCACCTATATGCCCTAATGGCCTTTTAATTGTTTACACGAAAAGGAGATCAGCTACTGCAGGACAGAGCAAGGGATCCACTTCAGCATAGCCAATTATCAGGTGAATTCTCCAAATCAAAGTGGATGAGGATCAGAGGCGAGGATCTTTTATCTCAGAGATGGGTGCTGTAGTCAGTGGAATGTTTGACTATTCTAGAGCTTTATTTTTTTATAGTTTCTTTCTCTCTCAAATAATCAAGTTATCTTTGTTTCATTCTGATCAGAATTAATTGACTGTAGTTAAAACCTCAATATTATGGGCAAACAGAGTTCTTAATGTCTGGCCTGGCATAACATTCATGGCATAAGACTGGCAAGTACCACAGAACCAAACTCTGTATGTCCTTCTGTTACAGCAATCAGTGTAAGATATCTTTAGTCTAAAAAATAAATAATTACTTCCCTCAGAATAAGCATCTAATACTTCGTGTTGAACAACTAGTATGGATTTTTATCTCTGGCTTAATTTTAAGATTTGGAATTGAAATTTGTATTCGGTTGACATAACTTAAGACAGTAAATACAATCCTCTGCTTCCTAGTTACTTATGCTGGTTACTCTGATGAATGCTTTTGAGCTTTTTGCTGCTTTGGTAGCTTGCAAAAGCTTTTAAAAAGCACATGAATATCTGTAATAGAAAGGTGACAGATTTGTAGACCTGCTCTAAGAATAGATAAGTGTAACAGTTCAAGGCCAATTATGTAGGAAAGAACTAGTCTCTTTCTGAGCCTTCTATGTAACTGACTAATCTCTTCTTTTAAATGCTACTGTGGGAGTTTGCATATTGTATCTCAGAGGCACTCTGAAATTAGAGGCACTGCAAAGTACATGTTTGTTTGCAATTAAGGGTAATTTGTAGTATTCAGTGCACAGTATGTTTATTCATATCTTTTGGCTCCTGTACAATGAGACATACAGACTATAGTGTGCACATGTACTTCAGCAACTGATATAAACCAAAGTCAGCTACTTGCTTGCCAGGTAATCTGCATTATCAGAAGCTCAGTGGTAGAACTCTGTACTGCTGTAGTTACCCTGCTACTATTATCTGACCTGTAGCTGTACCTTCCCTTAATTGTTGCAGTAGAGTTCCTGAAAATCCATAT
Source organism: Steatornis caripensis (assembly GCA_013398225.1). Classification (NCBI taxonomy): domain Eukaryota; kingdom Metazoa; phylum Chordata; class Aves; order Caprimulgiformes; family Steatornithidae; genus Steatornis; species Steatornis caripensis. The sequence goes on from VZSC01011565.1 coordinate 389,377, forward strand.
TGGCTAAAGTCCCTTTGGGTGTACGTTTCAAAAGGTGGCTATCAAAACTGTTTCTTTTCCTCTCTTTTCTACCAGGGAGCTGAAGAACCCAAGCTAAAATGGGAACATATCACGACACTCGTTTCCAGCCTCAGAGAGTTTGTACGGTCCACTGATCGTAAAATCATCGCAACTACTCTTTCAAAACTGAAATTGGAGTTAGACTTTGACAGCCATGGTATCAGTCAAGTGCAGCTTGTGCTGTTTGGTTTTCAAGATGCTGTAAGTTGTCATTTTTACTAGAACTTTGTGCACCAGAACTCCCTCTCCACCCCCAAAAAGCTAGAAACTGGAAGCAAACAGAACTTCATTAACTTCCATCCAGAGTTACTGAAACAATATTTGAGGGCATTCAGCCTGTAATAACAACAACCCGGCCCACAGCCATGACTTGGTGGGGTTGCCATGTGAGGCTTTGGCAAAACACAGACCCTGAATACAACTGTTGAGATTTTGCTGATTAGAGATCTAGAAGGTTCAGCATAGTTGTGTGAACATCATAATACTAAAGCAGGAAAGCCTTTTTTTTAAAAAAAATCTCATTTTGGAGAGTTTTCTGGTAAATAAGACCAACACTGAATGTCAGGCATGTTCTACGTAAATGCAAATCTCTTGAACTTGACTTTTCATATAAACTAACACATTAAACCACTCTATGCCCCCAATAGTAGTCTGTCTACTCTTACTCTAGTATCTTTGGTTAGCAGCAGATTTCTGCCAAACCAGACATTTTCATTTCAATTCATAGTAAGCAGGATAAGAAGGAAGAAAAGTAGGTTACTTTTCTGTCAATAATTAGTGCAAAATTTATGATTTCCTACAGTGAGCAACGGAACACACACATGGATACCCTTTAAATAGCTACTATATTGAAAGCAAATGTTTTTTTTTCTTCTTAAGCTATGTATTTAAATGTTAGTTCACAAACAATTAGACTTAATGATTAAGGTGAATAACCAACATGGGAGGGTGCAGCTGTGCTGGGCATCATTTATCCAGACTGAAGTCATGTAGTAAAAATGAAATAACAACCCAAGCAGGCATTTGAGGTGGATGATTCTATTAGCATTTAAACCTGGGGCGTTCTGACAAGTAAAATTGCTGTCAGGAAGGATTGCATAGCATGTAAACTGTTGCATCGACTACACTGACAAGAACTAGATGCTGTTCACAAAAAAAAAGCTAATATGTGAAATGAATTTGTAAAAGAGAGGTTCCCACAAATGTTTTCTCTTTGAGTATGCCTCAGCTTTCCATTCTGCTTAGCCTTGTACAGCTACTGTTTTGACACTTGGAAGAAAAAACCCAACCATACAAGGTCACTAAAAAAAAAGAAAGGGGGGGGGGAGCAGAAATATCTGGGTTGTTTTTCTGATGGAGATTTTGCTGGGCATCGCTTGTTCAGTGGTAATTGCCTGAGTCATGTTCTTTTCAACAACAATTTTATTCTTTTCTGTAAACTTCATCATTACAAGTTGTTGGTTTTTAACTGATAAATGTCTCTTTCATTGCGCTCTCTATTATTTAACTAAGATAACTCACAAAGTTCAAAGAAAAACTTTGCTTTATATGTGCCCAGTCTTAATTTTTTTGGACATACATTAGATTTCTGTGGTAGAACACTGAAATCCAGATCGCTAACAAGACCTCCTATACTGAGGAGACTAGAATATTGGTGAAAGTGGGGCAAAGTACTTCCCTTGTTCTCAGGAAAGGTAATCTCTGGTGACAAGGTTTGATAATCGCAATATCCTCGTGGGAGCAACCAGGATTAAGTAGTTTTGTGGTGTAGTCTAAATAGCTAAACCATATTACTGTGGATTGTTGTGTTCTTAACAAAGATACATCGTGCTCCTTCAGTACTCAAATAGGCTGCACTTAGCTAAACACATCGCAGCGCCTTGTTAGGAGTCAGTATGGGAAAGCGCAGAGTGCTTGCAAACGACTTGTGCTGCCCCTTGGGCAGCTGCTCGCCCGGGGCCGGGCACAGGGCAGGCTCCCCCGGCGGCTGCTGGCAGCTCTCTGAGTCCAAGCGCAGCGTCCAAGTGCCACCTCGTGGCCATTGGCAACGGAGCTGAGGAGGCAGAGGTGCTGCGGTGGGTTGGCCCTGGCTGGCAGGTACAGGGAAGCCCCTGTCTGCTTGCTCCTTCACTCCCTCCCAGCAGGATGGAGGGAGGGAACCAGAAGGGTAAACAGTGAGAAAACTCACGGGTTGAGATAAAGACTGTTTAATAAGTGAAGGGGGGGGGGAGGGAAACCCACAAGCAATGCAAAAGCAGTCACTCACCACCGGTATACTAATGCTCAGCCAGTATCTGAGAAATGTCTCCTTTGGAAAAACTACTTCCCCTAGTTTTATTGCTGAGCATGGTATTATATGGAACGGAAGATCTCTTCGGTCAGTTCAGTTCAGCCGTCTTGGCCGTGCCCCCCATCCAGCATTTAGTCCACCCCTGGCCCTACTCACTGGTGGGGCAGCATAAGAAACAGGCGGCCTTGACACTGTGTAAGGTCTGCTCAGCGATAGCTGAAACATGGGTGTGTTATCAAGGCTGTTTTAGTCACCGGTCTGAAACATAGCACCGCAGGGGCTGCTGTGAAGAAAATTAACTCCATCGCAGCCAAACCCAGTACATAAATTACTGCATTGCTGAATACTGTTGCTTTGGGGCAGTGATAATAATATCATCAATAACATTTATTAACTCTTAACATATCTTCTGAAGGCATCATTTGTGTAACTTCAGTCATTTTTTACAGAGAGGTTATCACAATGTGAGAGAATTAAACTAATTCCTTTTTTAGGAAGACCTGAGTCAAGTATCTTCTTGCCACATTTTTTAGGAAGCAGTAGTTGCTATGTTTTTTTAAGTCTTTGAGTGTCTTCACAATTTTCTAAATACGGTTACATTTGTATCTTGCTGCAACTTCTCGAGTTCTACTCCTACAGAGTCTGTTGCTTTGGTCTGCTTCCATGCCTGAAGAACAGCACCAAGTCTGTTCTGTGCTATTGCTGCTTGCCGTGGCTAGATGTTTCGTTCTAGCACTGTCACCCAACCTGCTGCTTCTCTGTTATTTGGGAGTTGGAAAACAATTTCCCCAAGGTAGAGGCATTCTTGTAAGTGGCATGGAGCATCCATAGAGGAATATGGCTAAAAACCAGTCGGAAAGCAGGCCTGTAGGGAATTAGGAGCAATCCAGTGTAGAAAACTATCTCATTGTACGAAGTAAAAAGTAGAAGGAAAGAGAAAATGGCACAGCATACAAGTGAAGTCCCTTGGCTATTTAACGTTAATTAGCTATTTTCTGAATCAAGAAGGTGCAGCATTACATTAGTTCTTTGATATTTCCTACGATTGTACTTTAAAATAGATAAGTATTGCTTGGAGCAAGCAGCAAAAATTATGCTAAAACCCCCCCAAGATTAATTAGCTAAAGTTACAAGTCTTTCATAATGTAGTCTGTGGTATTTGTCTTGCTCACATTCTTTTCTCTCCATACCCATGAAGCTTAAATAAACTTCAGTGTCATAGTCATCAAAAATCACCTAGCACGGGAACTAGTACTTAATAAAAAATCCAAAATATTGCACGACTTATAAAGAAAAAAAAAAAGGTGGAAGTTGGCGATGTTACTATTTTCTTCGTTTAATGACATGAAATAGTTTTAATCACCTGCTTTTATACAGCATTTATAAGTTCAAACACTTTATATAATGCTGACATATATTTTTAAGTTGGGAGGGGATATAATATCTGAACTGGCTTCTCTGTTGCTAGGTCAATAAAGTTCTCCGAAATCATAACATCAAGCCACATTGGATGTTTGCATTGGATAGTATCATCAGAAAAGCTGTCCAGACTGCTATTACTATTCTGGTCCCAGGTGAGTCATTTCTTAACAAACATTTATTGGCTGATCTCTTTAAATGTGCCTTAGAGCTGTGATTATGATGCTTCACTTAAGATTTTGAAACTAGTAGTGACCTTGTATCTGTTCACTGTCTGTTTTGCAACTCAAAAACTGATCAGTGTATTGTCCAAGTTATTTTGGAAAGCACCTTTCCAAGATGCATTATCTAAACAATTCTGCAACACAGTGAGCTGTAGTAGGCTAAGGTGCTCTGGGGCCTATTTTTTTTGAGATGCACAGTGCTGCCTCTTGAAATCCAAAGGACAGACCACTTGCCAGCACATGCTGATTTTGAAAGGTGTTTTACAAAGTGCAGATTAATGATGTGCTTTCTGTAGTGCTTAAGTCTGTCTGGCTCCTGGTCAGAAGAAATCTAAAGCAAAAAAAACCCCTCAAATCTGCAGTTTGAATATTGTAACTTGAATGTTGTGGAAGTAGAATGCATGGCTTAGCTGAGGGAAAGAGTCTGTATAGAAGAAACTGTAGCCCATTCTGTTACTACTCTATTTCCAGAGTTAGTTTCTCTGCTGCTTCTTAACTTCTAAGCTTGTGACTCCACCATTCCTTACACAGGAATTAGTGGTGACATTTTCAAATGCAGGATTTAATGCTTTAAGTCTGAAGTCAGAATACTTATGTTCCTGTTTTTCTGCAGCGGATTAAGTCTTAAATTATCAACAAGGGGATCTGAAAATTCCAACAAAAGTTACAGTTCTTCCTGTTCTCCTTGGTGTTTTCCATATCCCCAGCACAACCAGCAAGGCATAAATAGGGTTTGCGTGTTACACTTGAGTCATAAGGAAAACCTGTCTTTTGATGAGAATGCCAAACACCTTTAAGAAGCATGTAGTTTATTACTATATAATAGGAGTACTGTAGAATTCCTCCTTAATAGATTCTTCTCTGTACAGCTCCATATGAGCATTAATTGTACGTGGTCAAGCTTAAACAAAAGCCTCTGTGCGCTACTAGCTTTCGAGCACTGATCATCTGTCTCTTCCCTAATTGCCTTACCCTACTTCTGCTTGCTTCCCCTTGCCTTTGTCTGATTTTTTCTTTTTTTTTTCTTCCTATGAGTGATGTGAAGATTTATCTCTGCTTTAACACTTCTAAAAGTTATGGAATGCTTTAGGAGTGGTACGAAGCAGATGTTGTATAGTTATACTGCCTGGTGGTGAAGAATGGCAAAATGAACGTCTGTTCATATTAGCGTGAGGCAGAAGTTCAAAGCAAATTCAGACATATTTGCCTAGCAATATTTGGGTAACTGCTATATAATAAATCTGCTTTCTTTAATTTAGAGGAAGCACAGCTCTGTTGATCTTAGTATGTTCAGCCTTGAAAAAGGTATGTAGCATTGAAATGAAGAGACTAAGCGGATCAAGGAATGAATGTCCCTTCTATAAAGAAAAGAAATGTACTTGTTAGCTCTTCATCAGGAAGGACAAAAACGAAGTGCAATTCGGGGAAAAAAGTATGTTTTGGTGAGGAGACTAAAGGGAGTGTTCGGGAGTAAGAAGCCACAATTGAAGGAAGGAAGGAAGAAAGATTTATATTAAATGATTAGAATTAACTAACAGATGTTGTTGCAATAATAGATTTTGTTAGGAGTAAAAGATCTTGCGTACATACCTTGCATACCTGGTGAGCTCTGGTAGGTAGCTTAAACAGGGAATAGCAGAAACTAGAGCACACATATAGCGCTGTGTCTGCCGTTTTGTGGATGTACGTCATTACAAAATAGGTGGTGTTCTCTCTGATAAGTAGAAGGGAAGTGTGCTACTTTTAATTGTTGGGAAAGGGGTCTGTTTGTTATTTCCTGTCCATATCTTTTGGGTACAATTTTTTTTGTAAATAGGGTATTCTTATAATGAGAGAGTGCTAAATATGCCAGAGTAGCAACCACAAGAATAGCTGGATATAAGAGAAATAATGCTTCTTTGTTTAATAAAACATTTCAGGTCAGACACATAAAAAATTACAAACCACTGAGAATGGAATAAAACAAAAGAAAGTACTTCTGCTGCACACGGTACTGTAGCACAATTTGACATAAAATGCCAAATCTAGAATGCTAGTCATCCAAATCTTTGGGTTTTAGAGCTTTTGAACATTCGACAGGCTGAATAATAATCAGCATAAACTAAGATGCTGTTATGGTCTGAGTGGTCTTAAACCCCTAGAAAATATAATCCGTTCTCTTGCTACAGAACTTTCAGGTCTCGTTTAACCAAAACTGCTGAATGATCTGTAAATAGGCACTTAGGTCTGCTTTTGTTTTAATGTTTAACATCTTTAATGTTTTTTCTTTTCTTGTATTTTAATGTTACTAATAGAATTGAGGCCACATTTTAGTCTTGCATCTGAAAGTGATACAGCAGATCAAGACGATATAGAAGCTGAAGATGATCAAGATGAACGGCCTCAGAATCAAACTATCCAACAGCCTTGCATTGTCATGGAGGATGCAGTAGCTACCTCAGGTGTAAGCACACTCAGCTCTACAGTATCTCATGACTCCCAGGCTGCTCACAGATCACTGAGTGTCCAGCTGGGCAGGCTAAAATTAGAGACAACCAGGTAAGTCTGGACATCAGGAGACACTAGCCTACTCATGACAGTATGTATTGTTTCGCTTTTAAAATATATGTGCTAGAATACTAGTGATGGTATCAAATTGCACAGTACTGCAAGTTGTTCATTTAAATGATGGTCATTGTTTAGCTGTGGCTGATCGCTTACGTTAGCTGTATTCATTTCAGGACAATAGTGATGCAAGTTAAGGTCAGTCTTGATTTTAGGTGCCCTTTCAAGTACAGTCTGAAAAAATTGAGCTTGTTGCCAAGCTTCTGCTTTTTCTCTCCTTCATAAGCTGTGTATGGCTGATGAATGGTGTTATGTTTTGTTTTCATTAAGGCAGAACTTGCTGTTCTTTTCTGTAGTTATTCTTGGGGAATGAACTCAAGCTAGTTGACAGCCACACACTGGACTCCACAAAGAAACTGCTTCAGACTTGTTTTGTGCACAGAATTCACTGCAGCAGGATCTGCGCTTAGCAGCAAGCGTTACCTTTTCATTCAATAAATTTTGTTCCTCAGAGAAAGATGGGAAAAAATAGGTGTGTTCTTTAAAGAAGGAATAAGCCAGAAATTTGGATATTGCATTTTTTGTGGAAATACACGTTCTACTTTAAACCCGAAAAGTAGTTTTTTTGGGTTTTTAAGACGTCAGAGACAAATGTCCATCTCCATTATTTTATCCAAATAATTTTCTATATATTTTTGTTTTCTTTTCATTTAAATATACCAGATAGTACATTTAAAGTAGATATTTTAGCTTTTGCAGCATCTGATTTCTGACATTGGATTTCTTACCAACTTCAGTAAATTTTTAATACAACCTTGATACAAAGAGAATGTCTTCAATAAGACCGTTGTTATATGGCTAGAACATTCTTTGTAGTTATTGTTTCAATTTAACTTAAAATGTTAAATTGCACTTTACTTTGAAATGTGTCCAAGAATTTTGCCATAATTAAATTAATTTTGAGGTTTTAATTTCAAAGGTTGGTTTTTTTCCTTGTGATGACCACTGGGAAATATTTTTATTGCCTTATTGATACACTTCATAAATACATAAATAATTTGAATTGGCTCACTCTACTTCCCACGTTTATGATGGGGAGTAGCATCAGAAGTGATCAATTTGTAGAGGGTACTGTTTTCTAGCACTTTGCTTTTGTAAATTTCTCAAATGGAAAGCCTTGGCCAAATAATGACATCCTGTCATTCATGCAGAAATTTTGAGGTAAATAATATGGGCAGTTGTTTGCGTATTAATTAAAGCTTTATTGGAGAAACAGTAAGCAGTTATCAAGAGAACACAGTTGATTATTTTATTGGCCCTGAAGGCCTTTTTCAACCAGAATGGATGGAGGGGGAATAAATTAACTGAAAGCTGACTGCACACCTGTCTGGACAGAAAATCAGTCTGCACTGAGATTAACCAATCTGTGGGTGTGTGTAGAGGCACAAAGCAGCTCTGTTCACATGCAGGGTGGACTTGTGTCCTGGTTTGATCTAGACTAGTAAACGGATAACAGCTTGTTAAGAAATATTAGCTCAGGTGTGGAAGTCCTCAAATGCAACTATTCTGCCGGTAGGCCTGCATGCAAGCTAAAAGTAGGGCTAGATGTTTTTACAAAGCAATCATATGAGATGCAGTTTACTTCTGTGCAAAGACAGGTAAGGTGCTTCTGTGGCACATTCTCTAGCTGAATTCCAGAATGTCCCTATCTTTCAGCATGCCAGAGAAAAATATTCCAGTGCTCAACTGGTATAAATAAATAATAATAAAAAAGAAACAAAATCATGTGAAAATGGAACAGTTATTGCATAGTCCTCTGGCTGACAAAGGCTTCAAGGAATGGGTGAAGGTGCTACAATTCTTTCAAGTCAGAACTTCTTAAGACTCAGAAGTCTGTGATAGGTTTGTGAGTGTGTTCTCCACGACCAATTTCTCTGACCAAGTTCCTGAATACATACTGCTTACAAGTCCTCCTTTTTTCTTAAACGCTTTCCTAAAATAACAAATTGCAGCAGTTTCACATACTAATTTTCCATTGTATTCTGATTATTTTCCTCTGGTCAGTTTGAAAGGTGCTGACCACTGAATCTCTCTGGGTTTCGCTCTGGGTTTGTGTTATGAAGGAAGTCAAACATGGGTTCAAATTTGTTTCTGCTTGACATTCTCAAAAGTAATTGCTTAGGAGAAGACACAAGGTATTTTGCCTCTTCTTTTCTCACTTTTTGTATAGCGGAGGGTAGGCACAAAGTGCATAGTGTGTGAGGAAGGGACAGCCCTTGTGTGGATGAGAACACATTTTCCTCGTTTAAGAAATGCAACCATAAGTTTTCACCACTCTTTAATCACAGCTCCACCCTTGCCGTACCTTTGAAAATGTCTGCTGGAAAGATATGAACTGGCATTTTTCCTTACAAAGAATTATGTCATAAAGTTTAGCCCTTGGTTTATGAAACACTTCAATATTTGTTCTTCTCAGTTACAGAGTTTTGTTTAAAACAGAATGCTGGCTGTAGAAATTTCACTGAAATTTTGTGCCATACCACCTGTTTAGCAGGTGGATGTGTATATGGAGGCTGGTGTGTTTAGGGGCTTTGTTTTTTAAAGAGCTATAGCTTTAGGAACCAGTAAATGTTTATGTCTTGATATAGGTCATAATAAATCTGTAGTGAGAGGATATCCCTATGAAAGCTGAAGAAGCCTGTCCTGGTCTCTGTCAAGAAGGTTTCCATTTTAAGCATAGTAAGATCTTTGCTTTCCTGAAAATTTGAAACTACTTAAGGAAATGAGTGCTTCCTGCCCATTACTTCACAGGTTATTGGAGGAGTTGGTTCAAAAGGAGAGAGAATTTCAAGTCCTCTTACATCAAGCTATAGAAGAAAAAGACCAAGAGATCAGAAACCTGCAGCTTAGGTCACAGCCAATAGGTAAGTGCAAAGAGTTTTCGAGGAGAAGTTTTATGCTGACTACAGATGAAGACAGCTAAACTTCTGTTCTTTTCATTGACCCAGTCTCAGCAAAGGTGCTTTATTATGCCACTTCTGGTAGGCTTTGTTTTGAAGGAAGAATGTACATTGCGGAAACAAATTACTGAATTTGTTAATCACAGTACAAGGAATGGTATGATTTAAATATTTTTGATTGTGATTATATGGAAGAGTACAAGGCTTGTATCCTACAGAATAAATAATATTTCTAAGGAGGACAATATAGTACGTTTAGGAATGTGTTCTTTGAATTACAGACTGTGCTCCAATTGTTACACTGGAAGTTCAAGAGGATCTAATTGGTGAGATGTAAATACAACTCCAGGTTTACTGAGGGAAGCTGAGTTTGACATGTATCTGCCCTGAAGAAGGTGGAAGTACTAATGCAGTTTGTTTCCCTATAATGGGCTTCAATGAAGTGTTGCTTTCCAAAAGCAGCTGATCCTCAGTCTAAGGCATTGCCTATGCACCAATTGTATGGGTTACGCCCAACAGTTTTGTGAAATTGATGCAACAGCCTTAGTGTAGAAACAGTTACAGTGAAACTGATGTGCCTTGTACTAGTAAAGTAATTTTCCGAAGAGGACAGAAAAATGTATCAGCATCAATGTTCATTAACTATGCCCCTAACCAAGTAGAGTAATTGGTGTATAACTGTCTGTAAACTGTAATCAAGTGTGTGCTTTGGGAAGCACAACATTTATCTTTCACTATGGGGATACTGGTATTCTGAGCTTGAAGGGAAAGCTCACTGAAGAAAATGCTTCGGCAGCCAAAAATGACAAGAGGTTGCTTTGGCAACACAAAACCTTTTCTCAAAAATGCTCGTTTTAGATATTCCTGGATTATCTGTCTGTCATCGTCATTCCACTGGCACAGGGACCGAAGACCCTGATCTCATAAACTGGCTGAGCGTTCAAGGAGCTGACAAGGCCACTATAAACAAGGTAGCAATGATTCTGTTCACTCTCTGACACAGTTGCAGTACTGTTTTGTGACTGGATGCAAGATACCAAACCTTTTTAATTACTTTAGCACGTTTTGAGAGATAAATTTGTTCTCAGAGGATAGCAAAAAGCCATTAATATGAAGGTTTTCATAAAAATGCAGTCTTGTTAATAATTCCTATATCTGATTGGGAATAAGGGAATAAGATGTCCTGGTAAACAGACAGTATTGCTTTGGTTCATAATTTTTCAGTGTCTTCACACATTGCAGCAGTTCCTGCTGATTATACTCTGGATACAGGGTACATGTTCACCCTTAGCTAATGGTGTTGAAGTGAGAGCTCCTGAAGTAGATTGGTCTGCTCTGCAGCAAATTATATAATTTTAGAGGTGTTGAGCATTTCAGAATTCCAGCTGCCTTAGGAAAACCTGCATGTAGTTATCACTCCTACAGATCAGATTAAAGGTTCCTTGAAATTCAAGTACATCGAATCTAGATGCCACTTTTAAAAAGGTAGGTCTTAGCTGTTGTTTTTAATTTCCTTATGGGTAAAATGTGATACTAATTATGCTCTAATTTGTGTTCATCAAAGTCTGTGACTCCGAGATATCAGTGATAACAATAGAAATGCTAGTTGACAAAAATGTTGAGTAGCTGTAAAAGCATGACATCTTTAAAGTTGTGCCTGGTATGGCAATGTAGAGTATACATTTTGGCCCAATTTTAGGTTTCTTCTAAACTTAAGTTTCTATTTTTTAAGGGCAGATAGTATGTAAAGTTTAGAAAATTAGATTATATTTCTAACAAAATGTTCACTTAAATTTCTTTTTGTAGTTCTTGGCTGAAGACTATACATTAATGGATGTTCTCTGCTATGTTACACGAGATGATCTGAAATGTCTGAGACTGAGGTAATGCTTCACAGTTAAATGAACTGTGCTGAGCAGGAGTTCTGCTTTGTTGCAAGGGAAAATAACTGATACTAGGTCTCCATTTATTGGATTGTGCAGTATTAATTTTAAATAAGTAATGCTTTCTAGTATGTCTTTGTATACTGATGCATTCCTCATAGCAGCTGATACTGTTTAAATTTTAAAATAAGCTTCTTTATAAAATTTTCTGTTTGCTTTCTTTTAAAAGTAAAGCTTTTACCTTATACCTGGAGACACTGGGTATCCCATTGGAGCCTTGCTTTTATTTAAAATGGTAGAGAGAGAAAAACTTTCTGTAGTTTGTCATCACCAAACTTTAGAAATACTACTCATGGACTGCAACTAACACTAGGTTTCACCTAATCGTGCCAGATGTGTGAGTCACTGCAGAACCAAGTTTAAGTAGAAACAATAGAAATAATCAAACACTATGTGTGTGCCCAGTTGGTTTAAAAATAACTAACTATATAAAAATTACAAAAAAAAAAGGGGGCAGGTATTAAGGTTTCTTAATAATCAACATACTTTCATAATGTTGGAAGTCTGCTATGGGTTATGCAGGTCCTTTGGACCAGAAGTCTTAATTCCAGAAAGCAGGCATCTGAAAAGTGGAAAGATTGCTCCGTACTGTAATCAGAAAAGGACTCTGTTCTCTATTTGAGTACTGCATGTTGAATTTCACCTTTGATCACCCTTCCCACTGGATTTTATCGGTCAAAACCAGAGCAAGAAAACCAGAAGGCACCTAAATGGGAATGCTTTCAGGCTAGAGAGTATCTTTGAACCTGACCATCTTTGTGATTTTTTTTTTTTTTTTTTCTTTACAGAGGAGGAATGCTATGCACACTCTGGAAGGCCATCACTGACTTTCGAGAGAAACACACCTGACGCTGAAATTTTTTTTCACTTCTCTGCAGAGAGGAAAAGATTTCATTTCAGCACAGGGCAGGTGTGCTGTCAGAAGGACTGTTGCACTTTAATCCAGTATTTGTTTACCAATGTTAAAAACACTGCAGCTTCCGGACTGCTTTTACTCCTATGACCCATAAGGAACCTGTAAACAACCTGCAACATTTAACATTTTACTTTAAATGTTTTTACATGCAAGTTTTTCAAAAATAAGAAAAAAAACCCACCAAAAAACATTGTAAACTCACGAAATATTGTAGTTAAAGTAACTAGATGTTAATTTCATGAAAAACTGATGTAAGATTTCATGTGACTGTACATCACTGGAACAAAACCAAAATGTGACAACTTCTCAAGTTTCTTTTTTCTTTGTAATATCTCTCAATCTATAGTACAACTTCATAATTTCAATCATAATTAGATATTTTTTTCTTTTAGTGTGCCAAGACCTAAAGGTAATTGGTTTTACCTACTGCCCTACATAGTTTAATATTGTTTATTTTTGGTAATTTAAGTTCTATGGTGCATTTGTTTTAGAGTTGTTTATGTACTACTGAACTGTACCAGTTGCATACACCTGAACCACAGTAATGTTAGCTTGTTCTAAAGCTATCTCTGACATACGCAGTTGAAAATAAAAAGAACGTAAGACTTAACTTTTTCCTATATTTTTGGACTTTAAAAATAATAAAGGTGTAGAACTGGAAAATATTGGAATAAAAAAAAGGAAAAAATCGTACTGAGTATCAAGGGAACCTTTCTGACACACGTTAAAGTTACTGTGATTTCATATCGTGGAATATTTTCTTATTTTTCCTGTTTGGTCTAATTGCTGTGCTGACAATCCAGGGCCAAACAAAATTCTCTGGGTGCTCTACTTGACTTGACCAGTGAATGTCCTGCCTCCATGGACTGGATAGTCATCATGGCCTGTTGTTTTCTTTTGCTTTTGTTTGCACAGTAGGTCTTTTCTTGCATGTAATGAAAAAGGACGGTAGATATTCCCTGTCCATTCACTATTGTCACTCCAGCATTCTAGCACCGAGTATCATCAGATTCTTACAGGGAGGCTGCAAAAATTTCCATTGTGAAAAAGACTCGCTTCTTTCTTCATAAGCCTTGGTAATCAGTGAACAGCTTATGCCCTGAATTTTTCAGGTCTATGAAGTATTTTCAAAGAAAAGTAAATATTTCTTTCTAAACATAAACATGTTGTCCTAACATGTATGTACTAATTTTTGCTGACTAAAAAAAAATTATATTAAAAAATAGGCTAAACAAAGAACAGTAAATAATTTTAATCAGATTTTTTTTTTACTCTATAGATGGTTCCACTGATGTTTGGGCACAGATAGATTCAATTAATTCCAAAAACATAACTACTTTTCAAGGTAGTTTTAAGCCACTGGAAAGACCAATGGTGGAGGTTGACTTGCAAAACCCAAAGCCACTCCACTAAAAACTCTACACGTGGAAAAGTGACCCTAGGACAATCAACTCCCCTTATTTGATATTTATTTTTGCGTGTGAAACATCCTGTATTAGTCCATGACTGCAGCTTGAAAACCTTTGTTTTGATGCAGCATGAACAGACCAGAATATAATTGCGTTGCTTTATTTGTGTGTTGATACTTTGAAAGCACGCACTCTTTATCTATGGCTCAGGGTGCTCAGTAATGCCAGCTGTGTGCAAGAGAAAGGAGTGTGACCAAGGAATTGTTTTAATGTCTCCGCGACACTGAGCCTGGCACCACCTAGGCTTAATGCTTGTAGTTCGGTGCTGGCCTTACCAGACCCAAGGTGGCTTCTGGAGAGCTGCTCAGCAATCAGTTCTGTGTTCTCTGTAAGACTATATCAAGTCTGCTCTGTGCCTAGGTCGGAGAGATCATGAACTGGTCTGAGTGTGGTTCCCTGAACAGCACAGCGTATCCATCTCTGCTTCGGGCTACTTCCTCAAGATTGTGCCAGACACATTACTTTTCACGTTCTACCCAAGGATATGAAGACACATTTTGGGACAGGGACTGTCAGACTGGGCTTCCTCAGCCTGGCTCCCTGAATATGTATGGTCCACAAGTGAGGGATCTGAGATTATGTTGTAAGGACACATTATGTTTTAATGCAGGATTTTGCCAAGGGCAACATTTTGACTATCGGACATACCGCTCCCTTTGAGCTTGAATAGCCTTCTGCTCCTTGACTAGTGCTGTTGCAGGGTTGGGGTCAGGTTGCTTGAGAGACACCTTTCCACCTCTGTTAAGTGAGCCATGCAGAACGCAGAAGTGAAAACTGGACCAAGGCAGTGCTGGTTCTGGAGTCTCTTGCACCTTTGAGCATAGAGCCCAGCCTGTTCTTGTATTGCAAACACTCTCCTGCCCACAAACCACAGGGCCTATTTATCACCCAAGCCCCAGCTCCTCCTGCTTTAGAGCACAAATGGCTCTTGATGCAACAAAACATTCATCCTCCATCCCCCTGTTAGAAGACTTCACACCCTGAACTTAGCTGTTTGCAAAAGGACAACATTCTGCATGGTGGCAAAAGTTTGCGTTGTCCCGAGGGAGCCGCGCTTCTCCACCTGCTTGCCTGCATGTGTGCCACAGGTGTGTACTATGAGTTTCCCGATTCATTCACCCTGTTCAACCATAGTTTTGATGACTGGTACTCCCTGCAAGCAGAAGCAGAACGAAGTGATGTTTTAATCCAGACCTAGAACGCTTTTAAGAGAAACACTCATACATGATCAAGGGAAAGCAGCTTAGGGCAAGTTTAGGGAAAGGCAAGGTAAGAAGACCATGACCTTTACGGAAAGGACTGGTACACTGACAACTCGTCACAGAGCCACTTTTTGGAAGCCAGGCCTCGCAGGTAGCTTAGGGCACGCACCCGGCTGTGTAAAAGCGCGTGCGTGCCGTAGTAACGAGACTGCGGCAGAACAGTTCTTCCCCAAACGATGCTGCGCACCGCCCGGGCTTGCGAGGTGGCCACCGCTCCTCCCACCCACCGCGGAGGCGCCGGCGGGGAACGGGCCATCGTCCCAAAACCTGTTGTTTCTCTCCGCGCCGGTACCTAATGAGTTGCGCCAACGCTGCGGGAGCCCCTCTGAGGGGAAGAAAGTGCGCACGGGGAAACACCGATACACCGACCGCAGCAGGGCTGGCGGGGGGAGGGGGGCGGCTTCTCGCCGCCCGCCCCGCCCGATAACCGCCGCTGGGGCGGGGGGCTCTCCTAGCCTTGAGGGGCGGCTGTTGCCACCCGCGGGGGCTGGGCTCGCCCGGGCCGCCGTCACCTGCTCCCGGGCAGATCCCGCCGCCGGCGCGGGGGAGGAGGGGGAGGACGTGGCGCCCTCACCTGCCCGGGGCCGCGGATCCGCGGGGCGGAGCAGCCGCTCTCGGCGAGGAGGAGACATGGCGGAGGCCGCGGGCAGGAGCGGCGGGTGCCGGCGCCCCCCAGGTGAGGCGCGGCTGGGCTGGGGTGGGAGCGGTGCGGCTGCTGCGGGCGGCCCTGCGCACCCGGCCGGCTGCGGGCGGCTGTGAGAAGAGGGACGGCAGCGGGGCCCGGCGGCGGCCTCCTCTCGCAACAGGTGCGGGGCCGCCCCGCGGCTGCCCGTGCCCGCCGTGTCCTGGGCTGTGCGGGGGCTTTCCTCCCTTCCCCCGGCTGTCGCCCACCGTGAGCCGCCGCCTGTAGACCCAGCCCGGAGCCAGCCGGAGGGGCGGCCGCACGTAGGGGCGCTGCGGCCGGGCCCGGTGGC
>VZSC01011565.1:408402-431907 GCA_013398225.1 Steatornis caripensis
GGCGGCTCGCCGCGGTGCGCGGTGCTCGGCCCGACGTAAACCTCGACCGCGGGGGAGCGAGGCGGCGTGACGGCAACGGCGCGGTGAAGCGAGACGTTACGCTGCCGTGATGCTGTATGCTTGCAAACGCCAAACGCGTTTGAGAGCGTGCGTATCTGGTGAGAATACTCTCATTTCCGCCCATAATTATTTAAACGTTACCCCTATCGTGAATATTTCCTCTCTCTTGATACATAAATTGAGGATCTGTAATTCTTCTGTTGCCACCCCTCTGATTGAAACCTAGCCAAACTTTGAGATTCTGTACCAGATCTTACGACTCCTTACTTGGTCCTACATTAATAATTTCCTGAGTCGCTGCTGTAGCTCTGAATGCATGGGACTCTGATTCATCAGTAGCTTGTAGAATGATACAACTAAATTAAATTTAAAAGTGTGGATGAGAGGGTTAAAATCCTTACAGAAGCCATCAGCTTTGGAAAGCTGCCAGAGTACTGTCTCTTGGCATCTTTCGTTGGTCAAGCAACGTTTGTGCAAGGGCTACGCGCTCCGGAGAAGTTTGAACAAGTCTTTTTATATGCATATTGTGTAATATGAGTGAGGTTGTCTTTCTCCACCCACCTACTCCCAGCCTTGCTAGTATGAAAAAAAAACGGGGCAGGGGAACAACAAACACAACAACCACCCCCACCCCTGCAAAAAAAAAAAAATATCCCCCCACCAAAAAGCCCCCACCCCATAACCAAACACTGCCACAAAAAACCTTCAGAGTTCATGAAAAAATCAGGCCTGTTAAATGATGCTGGAGCAGCTGGCTTATGTGCTGCTTTCTCTACAGGAAGAGAGCCTCTACTGATCTAGCTAAAGTAGTATGCATTGTCATTTTACTTGGGCTTCGATATGGATGGTCTTTCATATGTGCTATTTCAAACTGTAAAAATTGCAAATTTGCAGTAATCCGAGATGGCTAAAATTTTATTTGTATGATGGCGGGTCTATTGCTATCACAGATAAACAAGTTTACTACTTTACAGCTGAAAATTATCTGCGGTATTAAAGGTAATTAAATATGATCAGTGCAATAATTGCCTCAATTATGTAAATGCTGTATAATCTTGCAACATTTTTCTTTTCCACTTGAAAAAAATGTGCGTAAGTCTAGGCCCACAAAACAAGCCACAGCGTGCTGCTAATGTTGTGGTGACTGTCTTTGCACACCCACCTTTCCTCCGGGAAGGAGTTCCTCTGTATGTGACTTGGGTTCAACAAACACAGTGGTCTGCTAGGAACTGTGGCAGAACAGGCTACATGCATATTGCATGTGTTTAAGGTGAAAAAGGCTGTGAGAATCATAGAATGGTTTGGGTTAGAAGCGACCTTAAAGATCATCTAGAAGACGGTGCATGTGTTGAACTGTTTCAGATTTAATTCTGCAGCTGTTCCCGGGTATTGATTCTGGAGTCATGCCGTACTTGCTTTCACTAAAGCCAGTCTCGGCTTTCAATAAAAAAAGTAAAGAAAGTATATCTATACTCTTTGTAATTTTGGAGAAGAATCTTGGAAATATGTATTCTAGGAGATCTGTCGGGGTTCAAGGAAAATCATCCTAAGCTGTCTGTTAAGATGACATGTGGGGAGTAGGCTGCCTTGCTATTCAAATGGATGGAGTTAGCAACCCTTACTCCTGTTGACTTTGAGATTCTTCAGAGATGTAAGCATGGCATGATTTATGCTCCAGATTGATAGTCACTATGAGACTAGATTATGGAGGTGGGAAATAAAGTACTGATGTCTCCAACTATTTCTCCTGTCTGTGTCTGATACTCTGATGGGTTCTCCCTTAAAGTTAATGGAATCCAGAAGTCCAGCCTTCTTGGTCACGTTTGTATTGGGAAGTACAAAGTCAGGAGAGCGCTGGTAATTAACACAGCACAAAGTAGTTCACAGGATTCCATTGATCAGTTACTGTCCCTAATACAACAGAGAAAATTTTAATTTGGTCTTGGCATGTTGCCTTTTCTTTGAAGTATGTTCACTTTTGTGAAAAAGCTCAGTGCCTTTTCTTTGAGGTATGTGCACATTCCTACCAAAGCGTTTAGTATACATAAGTGCTCTTAGTTTTGAGTGCTTTACGAGCGCTTGGTTTCTTGACATGTGTAAAAACTGGGTATTTAAAAAATAAGCTCTTTACAGACAGAAGTAGTGGCAATGTTGCCCAGGCTGTTAGTAGGGTAATGAGCATCAATGACTTCTGTCTTCACAGGGCAGTAGGAAACAGGAGTTCAGTAGAAGTCCCCATTTCTCGCTGCCTTTCCTTATTTAACTGAGCACTGGCTGAAGTTACGTGGTGTGTTCTACTATAGGGCCTGATCCAATATCATTCTGTTATGTATAAATAGTGTTGGCTAAGAATGATCGAGTATGTTTTTATTCATCATAGTATGCGTTGCGCAATTTTTATAATGCATCATACTATGCAAATCCATTTAATTAAAATATTTAACAAGACTTTTAAATGTACATCTTGTATTTGATTGTTTTATCGGTGTGCATGTGTTCAAAGTGTTTGTGGATGATGCCACTCTTGCCTCCATGTTCATGTGTCTTTTGCTCTGACGAGGGAGTTTGAGTCAGAACAGGCCAGTCTCCCAGTCTTCTCCTCGACTTTTTTTCCTATGCGTGGGAATGCACTGCACACGGATTCAGTTTTAATTGACAGAAGGGAAAACAGTTAACGCTTACCTTCTGTCTAGTAACTTCTGAGGAGCAATTAACACCCCTTGGTCCAGTGTGTGGCACTGCACATGTCAGAGGGACGGTTGAAACTGGGAAGAGGTCACCCAAAGAGAAGCCTTCTGTCCCGGAGCACGTGCACAGAGGTGCATTTCCTGGTGGAGCTGCCTCCTGCTCCAGGGCCTTGTAGGCAGCGTGGCTGCTGGCACAGTTGCCTGCTTGTGATTTACCAGGACTGCGGTGGGTAGGGACAAGGTGGGGACTGGAGAAGCAAGTCTCCCATATCACGTGAGAGGATTGCTGTGGCTGCTTTTAGCACCTACAGTTCAGTGGCTGAAAAATATGTCATCTTACTGTTTTGGTCGAAGTAGTATCTAGAATGTGCGCAGTCTTGGCAGCGCATAGGATGGGACCCATAAACAGATGGGTAAGCTAAAGGAGCCAAAGTAGTCAGGACAGGTGACACGAAAATAAAGACCTGGTGTCTGCTTTTGGTTTCCAGACTTGGTTTATTTAAATTCATCGTCTCTTGGGCAGGTATGGATAATCATTCTGAATTGAATTTATTAGACAGGGAGATGCTGAGATATGAAAACAATAAAGACATGTTTGTTCAAACTCCAGGAGAGAAAGGCAAAAAGAGCCGAACCTGCCTTTCTAAGTTTGCTTTCTGAAGAATCTTAATAATCCACTGCTGTTCCCCTCTGTTTTTTCAGCATGTATTTACAGAGATGTTTGCTTGGAAAGGCTGTACAGTTCTGCTCTTGAATTGAAGCACCTAATTCAATGGATGAATGAAGAATAAGTTCATGAAACTACTGTGGGTTTATGGCCTTGACTTCTAGATGTGAGTTGATTCATTGCTTATTTAAAACTATTCAGAGTGCATCTATACTCTTGACAGCAGGATTCTTATTATTCAAAAAGATGGTGGTTTCCCTTATTCTCTAGCATTTTGCATTCAATCTTACTGATTAACGCAAGGGGCCTTTTTTCCTTCCAGCATGATAGGAGAAATCAATTATTAATATCAGATTTTTATACACTAAATACTGAAGTTGTTTAGGAAAAATAATGTACTGCTGTGGAAATAATCTTCCAGTCCTTTATTATCTTGTATATAAAAGTAAGGACTTAGAGACACCTTTGAAGAGAGACTGAGAAGCTTCTGTAAAGACAAGGTTATTCTCTGTCCTTTTTTGACAATAAGAGGTAGAAGAAAACGAGAATACAAGAGCAGCAATGGAAAAAATTAGGTGTGCATAATGTTTGAGACAGGTTGGCTTAATGGAAACAAGTATTTTTTCTGATATAGTGGCTGTTTCTGCTATTTCCAACTTAACTTTTCTTTTGAAACCAGCGTGTAAGGGGGAATCCTGTGTGTGTTTTTAAGGCTGTTTTGCTCTGTCCTAGATTTACATGGCATTGAAAAGAAGGTTTCCAGTTTGATGCTGAGTAAATAGCTGTTTTCTCACACAAGGTGGGGGGAAAAAAGGCTCTACTTTCTTGGTTGTTTTGGCCTGATTTAAAACCAGTGAAGTAGAAACTAAATGGAGAGAGATGAGTCTTTTGAAGGAAATTAGGGAGAGGTTGAGTTTGGGATTTAGTTAGTGTCCATATATTCCAACATTGTCCTGCAAGGAGTAGGGAGTTGGACTTGATGATCCTTATGGGTCCCTTCCAACTCGAGATATTCTATGATCTAGCACTGTCTACATTATGTGTTTTTAAATGAGTTGTTAAAAAAGCTTTTGGCATGGATGATATTGTATGGACGTTTTCAGCATTATGATTGTGTGTTTTAATGTGTTGATACATTGAAGTTTTTTGGTGTACTGTTTTTGTAGAACAGGATGGGAGCTTTTAGCTGCACCTTAACTTTCCTGGTCTTTCTTCCCAATAAAGAAGCATTTGGTACCCAGTTCTGAATGGAACCTTGTTGTTTCGTGCTGGGAAAACACATCTATAAGTGCAATATATCATAGCTTTTCTTGATGCTGCTGAATAGAATAGATATGTACTGTGTCCCAAACCTCTCAGCACTAAGAAAATCAGAAATAACAGTGAAATACTGACAATTTGGAAAGGAGCATATCTTAAAATTATATATTGACTTGATGTAATTCTTGATGTAAAATGTACTTAAGTTGAGGGGAAGCTTTGCTTTTATGTTAAAAAGCCTTGAATCAGCATCTAAGAGCAGAAATAGAGCAGTGTTTGTTTTACTTTACAAATACTGTGACCTAGACCTGTCTCAAGTTTGTTGGGTTTTTTTGGTTGGTTTGGGTTTTTTGGGTGGGTTTGTTTTTTTTTTTGATACCCTACAAGAAAATGCTCTTCAGCTGTTAGCAGTTTTGGACAAAACTGAAGAGCAGGGTAAGAAAAGGATTGTGGATAATACTCCAAGAGCACTAAAGCGCTTCTCTGTTCAGCTTGTGGTTTTCACAGTCCAAACTTTTCTTCTCTTTAGTGTTTCAATAGTTGAATAGCTGCTGAGTAGGTCTTATAACAGTACGGTCATACAAAGTAATTTAAAAGAGAAAAGCATTTTATAAGAACCAATGAGTTCTTTCAGAAGAATTCTTCTGAAGGTTTTATTCCATCTTATAACTGGAGAAACTGAGGCTAGGGGTTATAACTTACCTCAGGCTTCGGAGAGTGTAATTATCAGAAAGAAGAGCAGTAGCAAGAAGGCTGCCCTGGCTTCTGAAACAGGCTTGATGCATCTGTGCCTCAAACTTTATTTTTTTAAAATCCTCTGGCTGTCAGTGGGGAGGAAGGAGAGCTTGAAGGCTGGAGATTAACTAGTGGTCTAGTCAATGGATCGTCATATCCGGGTTTTGCAATAATGGCAGGCAATAGATTTTTGTGTTTAAGATTGAGAGATTATTAGATGTGGAAGTGTTGAGGGGATGGGGTTTTCTTTGCTTTTTGGTGGATTTTTTTTTTTTGGAGGGGGAGCAGGAGGGAGGTTCCCTCATCAAACACTGACTTCTTGGTCGCTTCCTTATTGAGTACAGTGTTCTTTTAAAACAGTATTTTAACTGCTCTTATCGTAAGAAAATAGCATGAGAAAGACATGAAATTCCTGTAAAATGTGATTTGATGAACATACAACAGGTGGGAGGAAAAACTATATTGTGATTCAGCAAAGTCTTGTGAGTGCTTCTGTTTGCAGGGCTTTTCATAGCCAATTTGTCTGGAAATTTATTTTGTTCCTTTTGCAGTAGTATATGATCTGGCATTCAGTTGGCTTAATTTTCTGTAATGTAACCTGACATGCCCAATGATACAAGATGGCTTCCAGTTAGTGTTACATCAAGTGGCTTTTTTCTTGAAAACACACAGCTCTAGTTATCACAGCCTGCTAGCTCTTACAAAAGATACAAATTGTCTTGTCTTCACAAGGATTTTCCTTTCTGTTAGTTAGCTAACTTTTGTTGAATACTCCCTTTTGTCTTCCTTCCCCCCCATAAAAGAGCAAAAAGGTTCACTAAAGTAAGTTCAGACTGGCAAAGTGCTTCACAAGGCAGTGGCTGTAGAATATGAACTTATGTGCAACTCATTATACTCTATATCACAGTAATGAGCTTCATGTAGTGTTTGGATAGTTTCCAGGGACCGAAACAATCCTGTGAATGAAGGAAGATAGCAAATCTAGAGTTTAGCCATTTAAAATTATCAGATTACCTGTAGTAGGCTGCCTGTAGGTATCATGGTGACTGTTCTGGTGACAGGCTTCAACTTTCTTTTCATTTTATAGGTGGAGATATCAAGCTTTAATACCTGATGTTGAAGCAGAAACATCAATTAGCATGTTGTTATAAGTATTTACATTTCCCAGACCACAATATGATTATCCGAANTTCTGGTGACTGGCTTCAACTTTCTTTTCATTTTATAGGTGGAGATATCAAGCTTTAATACCTGATGTTGAAGCAGAAACATCAATTAGCATGTTGTTATAAGTATTTACATTTCCCAGACCACAATATGATTATCCGAACAGTCTTTGTTCAAACTGCTGTTTAAGACTGTTGCATATCAGATAATGTATTGTGCAGGCAATTATACCTACGAATCCAGTGGGTGAAAGTGGGTGTGTTTAAGTGTAGTGGTTTAACTGATAATGAGTTTGAAAGTGTTGTAAAAAGGAAAAACCAAAATTATCCAGTGCCCTCAAGATACACAGTTGCCCTCATTCCATCTCTTGAAAGAGCCTCACCCCATCAGTAAGAGCTCAGCTGTGATTGTATTGGTACACAGTACTACTAGTGATTGCGGGGAGGGGGGGGATGGGGATGGGGACAGGGATCACTAATAGGGGCTGTGTAAGCAAATGTTTTTTGTTTGGTTGGTTTTTTTTAAAAGAATTTAATAGCTTTGCTACTAAAATTATCCACCACTTTTCTCCCTCAAGGGAATGTTGCTTTCATCCCAGTTTTCCTATAGAAGCTCCCACATAGCTGAAACAAGGCTGAAATAAGCAAAGCTTTCCTGCTAGGGGTATCTCAGGAATTCTGTTTTCTGGCCTAAACCAGTGGATGGATGGAGGGGATTTGTCAGTACAGGCTGGTTTTATGCAGCATTGGTACTTTTTTATGCATGTTTAATTAGGAAGAGGTTTTTTTTAAAAAAAAATATCTAAATTTATGTGTTATCTTCTATTGCAATAGGTGTCAGTTATTTGTAATAGGTTGCAGGTGGCTACGGTGCTATTTTATTAGGCATTTTGAAACATGTTGTGGGCTGGTATAGTTTTTAACCACAGAGGCCTTGAAATAAAATCATGCTGCATAGGCTGAATGTGCTGTTGGTCCTTTTCCTCTGTCAGAATTCACCTCTGTATTAGTAAGTCAGCAGAAAGACCATCACCTCAGTTGCATGTGTGTCATAGACCAAATCCATCTTCAGACTTACTCATTATTATGTTTTGTACTTGGAGCAAGTCACCCTTACGGGCGTAGGGGATCCTGCAAGGACCAAAGCTACTCCTGTAGCTGTACTCCATAACCGCTCAGATAATAGGGAAATGGAGACGCTGAAACAGTTATCATACCTGTAAGCCTGAAAGCCCCTTTGGGAAGCCACTCCAGTCAGGTGTACTTTTTTGTGTTAGATACTTCTTAAATCTTTTAAAATGCCTATCTAAGTACTTTAGCAATTAAAGGTGATTGACAGATCGAACAGATTGTTTAAAAGGGCAGGAATCCTTTCTTAGTGACTTAAAACAGTGAAAGAGAACGGAGTGGTATTTGACTAAGCTGCCACGTAAGTGTTGTTTTCTGTTACCTTTGTTCTTTTGGCAACAGTCTTGGGCATGTATGAAGAGTATTGATAGTATTAACTACTGTCCTCTTTTTGTGGCTGTGTGTGTACTGTTATGTAGTATTTGTGGTAGGCATTAAGTGGGTTGGGATTTGAGGAATGGAGCTGTTTCTTTTACAGGACAAAGTAGTAGCCTGTATAAACCCCAGAAGGCAAATCATTGAGCTAAAAACCAGCTTGTGTTAGAGCTTTTTTTTCCTTACTCCTTTTTTTTTTTTGTCCACGCCCTTTAGTACAAAGGCTCTTTAACTGTAGACAGATGTCATCGGGTATAGCTTCCGTGTCTACCCAGAGAGTCCAAGGTGTGGCCAAGTGTCAGGATGTAGCCAGGAGGGAAATACATAGGGGAGGTGGGCTGTAGGCTTGGTTCAGAACTGGTGCCCTCCTGCAGAATACTTCTGTTTTAGTTGAGTGTTTTACGCCCGTGCTGGAGAAGAAGGAAGAGTGGTCCAGCTGAGCCTTCAGGTGGTGCTGTGTTCTTCTGCATCCACTGGGTTTCTGGCTGATGAACCTGAGGTGTGTAAGAACAGAGCTGGCCTGCCAGCTGAGCACGATCCAGGACTCCTCTGTACAGAGCATCGCAGGCCACTGTGATATACACCATGCTGACTGTCATAAACTCTGACCCTTCTTCACTATAGTTACCCGTGTTGCTGAGGTGGTCACATACGTCTGTGTAATCTTGCATTTTCAGTATGAGTCACCTGCAGACTTGTCAACTAATGTATGTGCCATCTTGTGGTGGGTGATCATGTTACATGAAGTTTCTCTAAAAAAAAAAAGAAGTAGGGAAAATCCTGTAATTTTAACATTATAGAGATGTTCTGGCTTGCAGTTTTTCTTCAGTAGCATTTTGAAATGGTGAGCACACATTAAATTTAGAGAGGTGGAAGTAGATGCAGATTAAGGTCTCGCATGTAAAACATCAAGCATGTTGTATAGTAGTGTTTTGAGCTGTGAAGGATAGAACATGAAGATTGTAAAAACTTGTGAGCAAGTGCTCTGTTGTAAACGGCTAAAGAAAATCCACAATGCCACCGTATGAAGGAAATCCAGCTAATTAAAACCATCCTGGCTGTTTGTATTTTGTTCATTTTGCAAAGTGAATGTTAAACGTTGGTGCTGTAAAACGAATGGTGCGGTACAGAATATTAATTCCAAAAGTCCTTTCGTTGTCCTGTGTTGTCTGTACAAGCTAGAAATCCTGGTTTTGAGTTCTCACACATGGAGAAGAATGTTCCAACACCTGCCAGTAATTGTGGGTGTATGCGTTCCTAATGCAAAAGGTATGCACTGCATAGGAAGGTGATTACGTTAAGGGGTGGGGGGGACACCCGGTACATGCATATGTGGGAAAAGACTCATCCTCATTGTTTTAGTTTAGATTAGGCTAAAATTTCTAAACATGAATAATCAGAGCAGCTGGCAAAATGCAAGTTCGTGCCTGGAGCCTTTCAGGCTTCTTTTCACTCAGTGCTCATCTGCTTGTGCAAGCACAGCTCCCGCCGCCCTGTGAGGAGGAAGGAGCAGCCCCTGCTGCCGAGGTGCTTCCAGCTTTCCGCAAGCGTGCGGGAGACGGCGTTCCCGAGGCTGGCTTGCTGCAGCTGAGGAGACAACACTCATAGACCTCTTTTGATTAGGATGTGTCAGTGTTGTCAGGGCAACTGTTAACAGCGGCGTATCATATTTTCTCCTCTTGTGTTGCGTGCTGAATATTTTAGCGTGCTGTAGCTGGAAGAGAGTTGCAGGGAAAAAGGTGCTGCAGCAAGGAACTCGGAGCTGTGGGCTGGGATCTGACTGAACAGGTTAAGACAGCGACGAGCAGTATCCAAACCAATGTGCCTTTAATTAGGGCTTTTCTTGAAGGTGGGAAAAGACTGCAGGCCTTTCGCTGCTGACTGGATGTTGGTATTTCTCAGCTGTTTGCATACTGCTTATCCATAGAGGATCTGTTACAAGTGCTCAAATGAACAGGCAGTGTTGCAGCTAGCTGCTAAGCGGGGGCTGCAGTTTCCTACTTTTTTTTGATAAGCGAGAGGCAACAGCAATATGCCTGGTTCAACTACTGCCCTCCGACAAGAAAGATTGAAGAAGACAAGTGCCAGACCAAATCCCCTGGGTTTATTCACCATTAACGAAGAGGATGAGCAGCAAAAGAACGGGAATTCCAAAAGACTGAAAGGTACGTTGTGGTTCTGCAGCGCGATCAGGGCTGTGTGTGAAATACACTGCACAGCAGGCACAATGTTTTATTAGCTCTTCTGTGTGCTATGGAGAGTCTGTAAGTGACTGGTGCAGTTTGGCAATGCATATTGACAGCCACAAATGCACTGTGCATGGTAGGTGTCTGTATCTAAATCTCCTGGGCTGTTATGCAATCATCTTTGGATATGAAGAAAAAAAAGAATTTTTAGTTAACCCCATTTTTTCCGGTGGGGCTAAGGGTCCTGCATCAGAAATGGATCAGTGAATTTCTGTGTGTTTTATTTGGTTTCTGTGCACAGTCTGGATAAATACCTGTAAAAAAAAAAAAAAGGTGGTTGTAGGCCTGGAGAATAGAGAAAGCAATACCAGCCTGTTACAGAAGACAGTTTTGCCAAAGACAATGTAAAATTAGCTATACTTCCATGCCTCTGCATTAGGGGCACTGTGCCTTTGGCAGAGTATAGAAAAATACACATTGTTCAAATATGCTGACTTTGATAAGTCTGACCAAAAAAACCCCAAACAAATTGTAACTGCTAAAGAAAAATACTTATGGTGCTTAAGGTAGGTGAGTGGTGGCAGTGGCAGAGGGATGCTGATGACTGTTGATTTAGAACAGAGGTCTGTCAAGCCTGTGTAGCCGCTGTCTATCTTGTATCATGTAATTAACATTTTCCACATGGATCCTAGTGTTTAAACTCTGTTGGTCTGGCAGGGATCCTGCATCTTACACTTGTGACTGGAATTTAAGTTTGATCATTAGAATTTTTACTCTTTTTCTTTGTGACCAAGTTATTACTTTTATATAAGCACTCCTTTTTGTGGTCTTATTTTTTTGGGAAAAAAATTGTACCGGATTTTTTTGATTACAAAACAAATGTTAGTTTGTAGCCTCAAGACAGTGTTTCAAATTTCAGATGTTACCATTCTACCATGTAAGGGGAGAGGCTAGCAAGCATTTAAATAGCAAATTTATAGTATGTATATTTATTAGAGCTGAATAATTTACAGCTAACTTTTTTTTTTCTTGAAGGAAAAAGGTAGCTTGGTAGCTGTTAAACAAATTCAAACTCAGGATTTTTTTGAGTTTGCAGCTTGTACTTTTTTTCTCAGAATAGTAAAGAACCTGACAGATTTGAGCATTGTGATAAAATATTTATTCATAGTCATTGTTAACATGCCTAATGTGTTAGGGTCTTATGTACATAGTTGCTTCCTCTTCTGTATATTTGAAACTGCCCATATAAAATGGGTATACAAACTCTAGTGTGAGGTTATTGAGTTTTTAATGCTTTAAGCAGCATGTTACTTTCCTTTATCACTCACTGGATGACTTCCAGAGTCAACAGTTCACAAAGCTAAGAATCCATAATTTTCCTGGTTTTGTTCAATGGCACTGATATTTTCCCAGGGTAAAAGTTCTTATTGACTTAGCTAGTGTTTTCTGCTTGCAGCAGTTATACAGATGTGCTTATCCTTTGCCTTTCTTGTTATAACTCAGGTTTCATTTTTGATTACTTTTTTTTTTCTTCTTGTGAAATGTAAGTAGGCAGACGTGCATAGGAGCCCAGACAGCAAGCTGACAAGCTTATGTGGTTTTAATATAAAAATTTGGTGGCTTACCTTGCATGCACTTAGTGAGAAATAGCATAGGAGGCCATACAAAATATTTTGGAAGTATACTTGTTTGTTTTTCTTTTACTAAGTACTTAAAACAGCTCATAGTGTCTCTAGAACACCCTTTGCATGCTGATGGATGTGTAGTTATTTACCCTTCTGTACGTTTGCATGAGTTACCAGTGGTTAGGTGGGTTAGAGCTGGAATGCCTGGTCATGGGGAGTGCGTGTATTCAGGGTTGTGTTCTCCCTTCCATACCCGATACCAAGCAAGGTCACTCCAGCGCAGCTCTGAGTGGAAACGTAAGATGTGCGATGGACTCATGTGAGCTGTTCTTGACTCTTTAGAGTCTGTTGTTCTGTTTCTACTTTACAGTGTTCGCTTTGTCTTAGTTCTTTACCTGTCTGGTTTGCTCAGCAAGCATCTGCAGCTGCTGAGATTTGGTTCCCACCACTCGCCCCCCAGCACATACTAAGTCAGTATCATCTTCCTGGGAGATGGGCTACGTGTTGTCTTCATCTGCAGTTTCTATAATCATGCTAGGCCTGTCTTTGTACAGGAGTTCAAAACCCAAAAGGCCTTTAATGGATGTGATACGCCAAAGTAATAAAGCAGCTTCCTCCATTAAGGATATTTGAATAGCTTCACAATTTTTAAAATAATAATAATTTTGGTAGTTCAGGTCTTCTCAGAATACTAAGGCTTGATTGGAGCTTGATTCTGGTGTGTATGAGAATTGGTTTTGTCATCTGGGGAAAAATATTTATGTGGATCATAAAGTGGCTAACATTTGTGAGATTTTCTGTAAATTTAATATCAGCCATTTCTTTTCTTGTCTTTGGCTGTCTGGATTGTAATCTGAGAAGTCTGGTAGGCAATGAGTTTGTTCCTCCAGTGTAAACAAATAATGAACTGAAAATGTTTGTCAATGTTGTTTTTTTTTTAATCTGGCAGTGATCTTTGTAGCCAGTACTCCTGATACTTCCTTTCCTTTGATGTGAATCGTATTCACTGCTTTTTCACCACTGCGTCTGTATAGCACCCACTATTGCAGGGTCTTGAGGTCCAGCTGTTGCATAGTAGAACAGTACAAATGAAAATTACTTTGAATTGCCTTTTTTACTTTTGTTAACAGCCTCTATTCTCTTCTCCCGTTATAACATACAAGAATTCTGCTGCATAGTGCACTCTTCAAATACAATTTGTACAGGTTTACAGAAGCTTATTTTGCACTTGAATTGTTTTTGGTTTTAGTCACCTGCTTTCCAGCAGTTCTGCAACTATATCCACAAAGAAACCAGACAAAACAGGCACAGTACCACACACTTAACAGCTTCAGTGTTTCCTTAAAGCTTGTGTTGTAAAACAAATACTGTTTCTGTGACCGAAGATAGTGTGCGAATGTGGTTCTCTATGTAAATCACAAAGATATTTCCAGGTAGATGAGTGTTTAATTAAGAAGGTAACCATCCTGTGTGTGTGAAATTTGGCCTCAACCATTCTTTGAATTCAGCCAGAAGCAATTCAATTCAACTTAGTATTTCCCTCAGCTGCACTGTTGATTCTGTGCACCTTGGATGTAGTCTTAACTCTTACTCAATTTTATGAAATTTTTAGGTGATGCTCCATCTCCTCCCTCTTGGGAGGGGGTGGGGGAACACCTTCTCAGACTACTGATAATGTTGTGTTTCTAAAATTATTGTTTGAATAGCATAGAAAAGTAATGCCCATATTTCTGGATTATAAATTTGAATAATTAATAACTGAAACAGCTGACTTTGAGATTTATGGCACATGAATAAAAGACTAACAATGGAATCCTTCACCTGCCTTCTTATTTAAAACTGATCAAGGGAGCATACCTCTAATCTTCTGAGTGAGTGTTCCTGCTAATACAAGGCTAGATGTAATGTGCTTTAGGTCTCTGAACAGTAACACTGGCTCTTTGTCATCTTGAAAACAAACAAGAGAAGGGCTTTTTACAGTTCTTTGGTGCATGGCAGTGATGTCTGTGATTACTAACAGATTTTGCTGCTGTTGTTTAGTGTAATGCTCATTTTGGATGTAAGCTTTGCTCATCCAGAGAGATGAGCAAGATTTCTTCTAACATGACTGTTTATGTGCTTAGTCTCAGTGTTCTGCATGTATTGGGGAAATACATAGGCCTTGTTAAACTCAGATTGGCTAATTTTTAATTCAGTTGCTGTTTTGTTGCTCTGTGTCTATACCCAAACACAAACTAAAGATACTGGAAAGAAAAAGAAATTTGGCATCTTCAAGGGCGTTAAACTGATTGTCCTGGAAGCTGAAACTGTAGAGCTACAAAACAGGTACTGCATGGGGTGTGGAAGTGTAATCTTAGCCCACGCTGCTGCGGAGTCTATGCTTCAGGCTGGATCCAGAATGAGAGCTTGGTCTCTGGCTTCCACCACACCTTAAATCAGCAAAACTGCGTGGGATGGTGGTTCCTCCAGCAGGGCCTCAACACTGGTCAGTAGGCTGACCTCCGCTTTGGTTTGGGCAGACCAGTGAGCAGCTGTTAAAGGCTGGTGAATTGGCTCACCAAAATCAAGTTTTGCAGGTTTTCGTGACAGTTGGTAGCCTTATCTTGCCCATCTGCATTTGAGGCAAAGTTAGGGGAAAGAGTGGGTGGAAGGAAGGAAAGATACCCATTCCCATTACAGTGATGGTTGTGTAAAGGGACAGGGTTGAGAACCTGGACGATGTGGCTTGTCATTCTGCACCTTCCAGTGAGTTCTGCTAATGTTTCTCTATGCTTTCTCTTTCTTATAGCGAAGGCCAAAAAAAGAGGGGTCCAAAAGTATCTGTGGTTTTCCTGGACATTTGTTTAAAAACAAGTCTCAAAGTATCTGGGAGGTACATTCTTAAAAAAACTCCTGTATTCATTACCCAGTTTGCAGCTGTTGGGAGTGCAGAAGGACGTTGTGTTTTTTCAGGAAGCTACTACAAAGCTGACTGCTTTGTAGGATTTCACTGTTCATAGCTGTAGGTGCTGGGCAGCACGAAACAACTTATTTGTAATAAAGACAGAGATCTTAACATGAAGTAATTTATTTGCAATAAACCAGAGAGACTGTACTGGAAGTCTCAGGGATAGCAGGGAATATGTCTGCAGATCAGCGGAGCAAATCTGATTTGTTCAGTCCCTCTGGCTTTCAGAGTGGAAGTCCCAGGTCTGAGGAGTTGGCTTGTGTTGTAACACAGTCCATTCATCAGCGTGTGTGCTGGGATTACTGAGACCTTATCTGTGCCCGGTAAGAATCATCTTGCACTTCTAGGTCAGCCCTGTGAGAAGAGGCTTCCACTCCTGATCCTGGAGGATTGTGTTCATGTATTTTTGCCAACTGGTTTTTTGGAGGGAAAATAGCCTGTGATGTATGCATGTGCTCAGGGAGCATACTTGGCATTGAGTATGTGGATGGCAAAAGTAGGAAAAAAAAAAAGTACAACGTTGATAGTCTTTAAAGTTTAAGATATTGGTTAAAAAGAATTCAGGTTAACTTGGCATGTGAACAGAGGAAAATCCTAATTAGGGAAAGGTTGAATTTTGCAAAGTAACTTTTGTAAGTAAAGAGGGTTGTTTCACCCAAAATATAAATGATAACATAGTATTCATCAGAGCTCTCCATGTGAGAACAGGGTGTAGTATTTGGTTACTGTACTTGCAGGTGAAGTTGCAAAAAGATTGGAGTTCAATTTAGTTTAGACAACTCTCAAGAAAGCTTTATATAATAAGAAACACCACTCATGAAAGATTGATGGCAAACAGTGGAGTTTCTTCCTTATTCACCGTTACCACTGTAAAAATAGTGGCTTTAAAAACTTTGAATTTGGAATATGATTCCAAATGTGGGGAAAATACATGTAAAAGGGATGTCACTTTATGGTCATTTCTTATGGGAGAGAGAGAAACCTGGAAAGTTGTAGCTCTGTCCAAGGATCTTGAAATTCTCTGAGGTCTTGTTGCATTCTTCTTTTGTTCCTGAAAATATGCAAATACTCTTTCAAGGGGTTTATACAGTAATATGCCATTGGAATAATATGACAGCAAGAAGAAATGGACCTCTGTGCCCTATGTGCCTGGGCAGTACCGTGTTTTTATTTTGCAGTTGAAAAATGAGGCAATAGCTAAGCACATATTTTTAAAAGAAATATATTGCAGTTGTTGTGGTGGTGTCAAGAGTCCAGGCACTTTTGCTGCTGTTTGCAAACTTGCTCAGAAACTGCTATATACATTCAATCCTTCAAAGTTTTTATCTACCTTTGTACCCAGGTACGTAGAAGTCTGGCTTTATTTTTAAGAGAAAACCTTTTGCTTGTCATACTGAACTCCAGAGAAATTAATGAGCACTGGCCTAGAGTGTTGCTTCTGGCCATGAGCAAGTGATGATGGAACTCTACTCATTACGGGGCTTAGCTGAATCAGTGGGAGTACGTCATTTTTCTTGCTGCACAAACTCACACGTGTACATTCTTTGCTTGCTCAGCTACCCACAGAGTACTTTTTGTGCCTTTTTTCCCCCGTGCTTCTTTAAATTCAATCTGTACTTCACAACTGGAAAACTTGTTTTTCTGGTATTTCAGAATTAAGGGTTCTAAGTGAAAGCATCTCAAAAGAGTTCTGTATTATTATCAGAAGTCTCTTCAGAAGAGATTTGTGGGGTTTTCTAAGCCATGTTAAGGAATTATTTAACCCCGTCTACCCAACCTCAGGCCACAACAGTAGTGTGCAAGGAGAACAAATGCCACAATGATTGATGCAATTTGCTCTATTTCAATGAACTGCCTTCACTCGCTGAAGTTGCATCTCAGTGCACTGTTTTTGCAGCCAAGCACTACTTGAAACATACGTACGAGTTTCACCTGCATTGAGTTGAAGCATGGTATGACTAGATGCTGATGTCTTTGGGTCAGATCTGTATAATGAAGGTGAGGAAGACTATGGGTAATGTTTAATAAACAAATAAAAATGCAGATGAAATGTCAGAAATAAAATTAGGGAGTACTTTAAAACTTGGGTTTTCAGATCTTGTTGCTTGAGGCAAAGTATTTTTCAGAGGAGTAGAATCACATTTACCAAATTCTACACAAAACTCCCATCTCATTGATTTATAGGTTTGACTCTGGCAGCCATTGAATAGCCAAACTGTCCCAAACACTGTCTTAGTGATCTGTATGTATAGATGTAGTGTAACTGCTTTGTCAAGCTCAAGGTAGGAATGGTTACGGATAGCATGCAGATTGTTTCAATTTTCTTTTTATACTAGCAGTTTCAGAGGAGCAGCACTTCAATATTAGCTTCACTTTCTCCTTTAAATTATTAACTTGTTGATAATAGCTAGAATAAACAAAATTCCAGTAGGCAGGTTACTGCAGCTTAACCTGGATGCAGATTTCTCCAGAAAGAAGAATTTGTATTCCTGTGTTAGAAGGGGAGACAAGGCGTTTGGGACAGGCTGTGCTGAACTGCCATGTCAGTACTACTGGCACAGACCTGTAGCTGCCCTGTGTGTGTGTTTGTGCTGGGGAACTGTTGAGTTGTTTTGAACTAGAATAATACCTTCTGTAGCTTCAATGCGATGATGGTATAAGATTCCATCTAATTATTTGCCAGATTAAAACTCCATTGAAATTTTTGTTCCCTCTTATTAATGCTGGGCAAATAGATTATCTTCTAGTTGTTTCAAATCTGTTGAAGCCTAGTTTGGTCTTTAGCTCTGCAGAGCAACATGGGTTTTCTCAAGGATTAGCTATGCTTCTGTAGATTTGGGTGCATGTCTAGTTCATGGAGTTCATCTGTGCAGATGTCAACAAAAGGAAACTGGGTTTGAAACAAGAGTTTGAGCAAAACAAGCACGGGTGGCAAGCAAAATGTGGAAAGTAGCAGAGATTCCAAATCATAGAGATCTTCCAGTTGATGTCCTTCACTTAGGAATAAAAATTTAGTTAGCTGGAGCACTCTTCTGGTTCTAGTGTCTATACAGCTGGATTCAGGGAAATTGGGAGTTTCCTGTTAGAAGTTATAGTTGTGGATTTACAACTGATCCTTAATCTCAGTAAGTGGTTTTCAGTACTGTGTTGGAGGCCAGATGTGCAACCAACTTGGAAGAGGAGGCAAAGAATCAGTTTGCTTAGGAGTTGAGAGTTACCCAAAAACCTCAACTACCAAGGAGAAATACTCAAGGTACTGAAAGTCCCAGAAGATGCAGATGCACAGACTGAGTTTGTATTTTGGTTGCTGGTCACCTGCTCTTCAGTCTTTATTTCTCTTGTTTGATACTGCTACAGTCTGAACCTACTGCCTACTAATTGGAAGAGTCCTTCACATGGAGGTTGATTTTTTTTTTTTCACAGTCAACTTTCTTCTGGGTCTTCCTCTTAGATCTGAAGCAGTTGTATGAACAACTGTCCTTCCACAATCTGGCATACCAGGTACAACTGCTCACAGATCTCTCTTGTGATCTGCTGCTGATATTTTGTTTAGCATTGTAGGGTTGTGAAATGAGGCTGGTGCCACTGCGCTACCCCTGCAGCCAGGAGACACTCCAGCTGGTGGAGTTTTGTCTTCAGAAGAGCCTTGGTGCAGCCTAGTGCCATAGCCACCTCCAGTTGCATGGTATGCTGTGCTAGGAACGTGCTCTCTTTCTGTGTCAGGAAGGGGGATGCAACCTGAAGGATCTGAGGATAGTGGATGACACATAAAACAGTAAGAAGAATTTTTATTGTCTGTGTGCTGGGAGACAATGAGGAAAAGGAGTGAGGAAGTAACATACACTTTCAAAAATAACATTTCTGCAGGATGCCTGAATTCTAATTTAATTGATGGGAATATGATTGTAGTGCTGATGTCTTAAGCAGAGACAATCTGACTAGTTGAAAGTTGAGTGAAAGATACTGGTCCTAAAATCTTATAACATCCTAAAACATACTGTTAAGTGTGCTGAAGAAATTTGGTTTTTCCTTTCTTGAATTTCAGCTTCATTTTAAACTCCTGCACAGGCAAGGTTTATTATAGAAGTGCTGACAGAACTTGATTCACTCTCTTGTATCTTAGTGTACAAAGCTATTCTGTTTCTCAGTTCTGCTTCAGAGAGGTTTTCAGAAAGCTGTTATGGAAATGCAGGTTTATCCAGTTACCCACCCTTGACATGGGAAGTCATCCTGTTTTACGCAGCCAATTCTACCTTTTTTTTTTTTCTTTTTTCAGAGTCAGTTTCCTCATTGCCTGCATGCTGACTAATGCCCTTATGAAAATTGCGATGCTAAGTTTTGGCTTGTATGCTAAGACACCATGAATGACATGAATGGGTCTGAGCTGTTTTTAAAGACACATAGGTGTCATGTCAGTGGAGTTCGCACTTGTTTATACTTCTGCGTGCAACAGTGGCAGTATGGTGGCAACCAAACTGCTGAACCTTCTTGCCTGTCATTCCTTCCTAATTGTAACAGCTGTTTCATTGAGGACTGTGCACCCCATCTTGGACATACAGTCCACACAAACTCTAGACAGTGCTACTTTCACATTTTGTGTGTGTTCTCTTTCACTAGAAAAAACACATTTACCTCACTCTTGTTCCGTGCAGCAAAGGAAGAAAAACTAGTTTGTGTTTTAAAAAAACCAAAACAAAAACCAAACCACCAAAAAACAAACAACCTTCTCCAGCCATCTAGCTATGTTAAAGTGCTATGTTTAGTTGTATTCTGAACCACAAAATAAGAGGGTAAAGAAAAAGCAGATGGCAGTTACTATCTGTAAACCAGAAAAGGACAGCAGCCACCAGCTGCTGAGTGAGGTACTGGCAATAAAACCAGGCTGCAGATCAAGCAGCTTGTGCTTGTCATTGTGCCTGGGTTATCTGCGTTTTGGATGTTCTTACACTTCCAATCTGTCTCTTCTGCAATATTCCATAATGTGTTTATTTACTTTTGTGCCAGGATTTTTCTTCACCGGGTGATTCTCAAGTTTAAGAAACACAACTGTCAAGTAGTTTGTGTTCAGGGAGTTTCTGTGAGCCTCAGTGTCCCTGTGCGTTACCTGGATTGCTGCTGTAAACCACATCTCAGATGCTCAGTATCACTGAAGCCTGTAAGCAGAGTAGCTTGGCCTTTCACTGAAATATGTTTAACGTAAATCTTTGTAGTCGGTAACTGGTGTAGAGCATAGGAAAGCAGTATAGTGAAGACTGTGATGCTCACACCATGGTGATGATTATGGATGTCTCCTTTTTCTGTTAGACTTGTTTAATCACCATCCTTACAGATGTCACTTGTTTGTGCCTTTCCTGTTATATAACACGCTGCTGTGCAATTCTAAATGCTGAAGCCACCTTCCAAATACCTCTATTTTGTGCTGCTGTAAAGTAGTGCAATGCTGGATTACGTTTTTTGCTTTGCTTTTTAAAGGAGGAAAAATAAAATTAGGAAAATAAGGGGTACGTTGGTGTCCTGCATGCCTTCAAGATTGATTGGAACTTTCTGCTGAGAGAGAAGTTAATTTGTGTTGAATACAACTCACTGCGGAGTAAGTGGAGCATTGAGGCTTGTGTTAATCAGCAGTGGTGCGTTTTCTCCCATTTCCCCTGTGCTGTACTCTGTGACCTGGTTGGGCAGGGCTAGCATGAGTTGTAGCTGGTCAGAACTGCTCAGTCACTAATGCTTGCAGAGTAGGGCTGCTTTAATGGGCCGCTTGCATACCACGTTGATTGTGGTCCACTGAGCTTTGCTTGTCGTGTGCCAGTAGAGCCAGAAGCTATGTGTGCTGAGGTGCTTGTGGCCAAGCAGATGGCAATGGGGATTGCCTGCCAGGGTGATTTGCTGAGCAGGTCTGCTACCACTGCATTGGGTTGCCTATTCATGGACTCGATGAGATGTAGATACATCAGTTTTTACAGTCTTTTAAGCAGTTTGAATTTCTTTTGGTAAATATTGTAGAGACAGTGTTGCCCAGTCAGCCTAGGAAATCACAACAGATCACAAATTTTATAAGTCTTTCCATTCCCTGTCCCACCCAGATAAGGCATTATAAGGTACTGTTGTGTGTTGTTTGTGATTTTTGGTGAAGTACAGGGCTAAACTTCTTTCATAAGTGGTGTTTGTGTAAGGGTTCACAGTGTCTGAGGGTACCTTTTGGGGATGTCTTAATGTCAGCTGATCCCCAAAGCTTTCTGCGAGCAAGGATTGCAGCTGCACCAGTGTTTCTAATTCCAGCCTCTGTGTCAAAGTACAAAGCAGTGCTGTGGTGAAGTGCTTAGGGTGAAAGTTAACTTTGACATGAAGAGAAACTTTTGTCCCTGCATCTGCCCTTATGCAAGTAGGGTACTGTCCTTCATGCACATACTATAATAGAGGTGTATTGCAAGGCATCATTGACAAATATTCCAGTACTTGAAATCTGATTATTTGAGAAAGAAAATAGGTAAGTATTGCGAAGGCATTCCCCCACCTTCAGGTAAACAAAGCAGGAACACTTATCTGTGGGGGAGATGGAGGTGCCTTTTTTTTTCAAAGGGCCATTGTCTTTCAATAAATACAGATGTAGGCAGATTACTAATGCCAGCTGGAGTGTGGAAAGACATTAGACTATAGATTGCATCAATGGCTTTGGCAGAGTGAAACACAAAGCTTGCAGACAGTGATTCTAGATCCTGTTCTTGCTCTGTTAAGCCAAGTACTTTCCTCTGTGAGAGTGGGGAAAACCCTGCTAGACTGCTGCCTGCCATAGTTAACTTTACAAATAGGTGAACAGTAGTCTGCTGTCACTGCTGGAAAGATGTCCCATGGTATCAGTTGGAGCCCACCTATTAAAGGACTTAAGTACTTCAGTTTATGAGCACTGAAAAGCTAGACTTCACGTGTGCTCCTTTCCTGTAGTCTTTAAAACCTCTTCCAAAGTTTTTTTAATAAAGCCCTCTCTGAATAGGAGTTGAAACTGAGAATGAAAAAAGTGTATGAGGAAAAAACAAGGCTTACTGACCTTGAAGTATTTAAAATATTGCATGGGATGGCTGCAACTGAATGGTTTGTTCTTTTCAGAGCTGTGAATGTTTTGCACAACTGTAATTCCATGTAGTTGTAACTCATGGGTAGTGCAGAGCTAAGTCTGTCATAAGAAGTGCTATGTGTGGGGAATGTTAAATAAGTCTGTTTGGCAACAAGATGCATGATAAGACTTGTGCAAAACCATTAAAAAGGCTGGGCCAACTTTGTCCCTGTTGTAATTCTTCTGAAGCGAAGTAAATTGAGAAAGTAGTGGATTTGACCTCCTGTTTTCAGGCTTAGAGCACTTATCTTTTTCTCTTGGTAATGGACTGAAAGCACTTATTGCCCTGTTCTGAATCTCTCTGGCTTAATTGAACTGAACCGCATTTTGCAAGTAAGCAATTAGTGGTCTAATTCTTGCTTGAAAGAAATAACCACGCAGTATCCATTTCAAAGAATGAGAAAGCTTCCAAGGGCAGGTATAGCTGTAGTACCTGAAGCTGCCTTGAAGAAATTGGTGCAAGTTTCTCATCAGCCTTTGAATCTCAGATCTGTTTATCTTCAGAATTAATGATGGGTCTGTACACCTTGCTGTCACATTCAGTCATATCTCAAAATAGTAGAACTATACAAAGTTTTATAACTTTACACTGGAGTAATTACTTTTAAAACATCATTTCTTGGAAAGTGGGGAATTATTATGTAACTGGGCAACTTGCAGAATGGGAGTTTGGAGGAGGGCACTTACAAAATGGTCTGAATCGTCCCTTCTCTCAGTGAGGGCTGAGGTGTGGTGGCAGGAGAGCAGGCAGTCCTGCTCCTGCACAGCCTGATGTTGCTCATATGGAAAAAGAAACGGCTGCGGTCCTGATACTCATCAGAGAACAGGGCTCCATAGGATTTAATGGGAAGACATGTTAAGAGTGTCTGGCACAGGGGAGAGAGGCATTATGAATAAGAGAAGTTATTTCTACTTTAATTGTATTTTTTATTCCTGAAATATTGCCTTTTCACACTTCATGTTTCTTTGTTGAAATGGTTACTTACCTGGGCTTCCAGAAGATTGCTTGCGCTGCTTACTTGGAGTAGTGTCTATTTGTGTGCCACTTGCTCTTCTGACTTCTCTTGTGCTCCAGAGTTTCCCAAAGATCAAAGCTGCATTTATGAGAACTGGAGAGACACCATGCTGGACTAGGTCCAGATTCCTTGGGTTTGTTCTTATGCTATTGGCAGTAAATGCCTAGATTGTTTTGCAGCCACACTATCAATTTGCTGCACTGCTTAAGCTGTGGGGACCTGTTGCTTGATTCATCTCTAGTGCATTTATTTTATTGCAAACAATGCATCATGAGTCAGAGGGAGAGAAGTATTAAAATAATGGATTGTGAATGTCACCCAGTATGTATAAAGTCAGCGCTTTCAAACACAAAAGCTAGAAGCTACTGTGGTGATGCAGTTAGCCTGTGCCTTAGAGACAGTATCAAAAAAAAAGTGGTACACTCCGTTCTTTCATGTGTAGTCTCTGAAGTCTGCATTATTTAATAGTGAACTGATCCCAGAAGTTATTGGCTAGCTTTGGAGGCTCGGGAGGCTTTTTTTTGGGGGGGTGGGTCGGGGAGGGG
>VZSC01011565.1:432075-465809 GCA_013398225.1 Steatornis caripensis
TTTTTTTTTTTGTGGCAAGTACTTTAACTTGTGCTAATGAGGCTGCTGCCTTAAGACTAGGCTTTGGCTGCAGCTTATGAACTGCCTAGAATGACACTTTGGGGAGTAATGAGGCTACCTACTCTTGCTACTGAATCAAGTACTTCACTGCTGCTTGGTTGTGCAGGCTCTATTCACTGTTCAGTAATTGCCATGTTTGATAGTGCGGCTCTGTTTCTAAAATCTGTTCACCAAATTCCTCAGTTCAGAGCTGTTTCCTCAAAGAGCTGCCAAACATACAGCTTAGCTAAATGCAGAAGAGACTGTTCTTTCCATGGCATTTTGTTTGCTAGGAGAAAGTGGAATAGCTTGGAGGAAAGGTGCACCAGCACGCAAGGTGCAATTGCTGACTGCTCTCGGAGAAAAGATGTGTAGGTACGTAGCTGCGTATAGATACAGATGTGCTTATAATGAAAGTGCATGGATAGTGTTTCAAAAGGGTACGTGCATACCATGAATACTGTACATACGTGGATACTGTCACTTTGTGACTCTACACTAAAACAGTATTTTGGAAAATGCCTGCTTTTCCTAAGGAAATTGGCCTACCCCCTGAACTGTTAGCTGAAGTTCATATGTATTTCCAGTAATAACATCCTAGTGAAACCAACTTCAGCTGCTGTAGCCTGCATTTGTAAGAACTCCAAAATGATGGTAATAAATATAACTTTTCTTTTTTTAACGCAACTGCAAATTACGGCACTTCAAACTTGTGGATCCTGCCCGTTTTCATTCTTACTAATGAAGCCTACATACACTGCTGCTCAATGCTAACTTCTTGTAACCGAAACTTGCCTATTTTTTGCACAACAGTGGAAGCCATGACTCTTCTGACAGCCTTCTACTGAAGAGTGTATCAGACATCGTTGCTTAGGTACATAAATGTGTGGAATAACTCTATTAAGTTCTCTCCTCCTGTAGGACACTGAGCAGGAGGGAAGCAAATCTCAGACTCAAGTGAATTCCCTCATAACCATATTAATAATCAAAATAGCTGATTTTTTAAAAAAACATGTATTCTGTGGATATAGGGCTAACTGAAATCCAAATGTGTACAATTATATAAACTTTACTGGAGAAATGCTTGAAACCAAGCTGAAATCCGAAGGCTCGTAACAGCATAGTTGAAGAAAGTTACTCTGCTAAAGCTGTGTAATCAAATGTGTAATTATGAGTTAAAAAAAATTATTCTCCATGTTTGGGTCACATCGTTGGGCACAGAAGGCTTTCTTCAGCATCTAATGAAACTTCTCAGACTACCTGGGTCACGTACAGGCCTTGTTCCTGGCAAATGGCTCATGAGGACTCGAAGAAAGATGTGGTTTTTGTTCCTCTTCCTGGACTGGAAACCATTGGAGTGCTTCTGGTATCTGTCAGCTGCCAGCCAATTACCCTGCTGTTCTCTTCTTCTGGCTATACTTTGCCTTATGCAGGTTGTTCCAGGACAGCCGTGGAAGTGATTAAACTTTCAAAAGGACAGAAGGATCTTTACATTGTTCTTGGTTGTAAGCCATTGCACTCAGCTGTTTTCAGCAAATGCTCTTTGGAGTTCAGGGAGTGTTTTCCACATGAGAGATCTGCTGTACATCAGAGTACCAATGCTGTTATTTAATTGTTCTCTTTGGTGTTTATAAATTAGCTTGCTCTTGAGTGTGAGGGCGTCACCCTGTGCATGCATTTGTAGGTCTGCATGATACAGGGAAAGGACATTTTTTTAAAAAGCATTAAAAAAACCACCACTATTAAGATTCACAAAGCTTTTTCTTTTTTCTTTTTTAAGAAACAAAAACTAAACTTTTTTTACAGAATAGGACAAAGGAAGGACAGAACTCATGCAAAGCCAACAGTACAGTCAGGTAGCCCTGACTTCCACTTATTCTCATGCCACAGTGAATATTGACTTCTACATAAAAAAGAAGTTGCATTATTACTGCTATGGGGGGGGGGAGGAACTGACTACTTGTACAGATTTTTCAAGAGCTTTTTCTGTTAATGTACTAAAAGAAATTCCTGAGGACATGGAATCTACAGTGAAAGTGTGTGTCTGGTCTGGTGAGTTTTCAGTCCCATAAATGTGGTTACCTCCTGGTTACCAAAAATGAAGCAATGAAAAATATCCATCTGAGTTTTGACATGTAAAGAATGGGAAAAAAATGAATGCATCTGTACATGTATGATAAATAACTGATGGGCTAATTTATTATGGAGACATTGATAGACACAGAGGAAAGAGTGATGCTTCTATTTGCAGTTAATTCCACAGGTTTATGCAGTTCTCACACATGTGAGTGTTAGAGACTCAGAGGCTGGAAGACAGAGTTCCTAAATACTGAGCTACATATATGTATATATCGGTGTTTTCTGATTTAGTACTAGTACACTGAAACACAATGAAAACTTCA
Organism: Steatornis caripensis; assembly: GCA_013398225.1. Taxonomy (NCBI): domain Eukaryota; kingdom Metazoa; phylum Chordata; class Aves; order Caprimulgiformes; family Steatornithidae; genus Steatornis; species Steatornis caripensis. Next base: position 434,517 of record VZSC01011565.1, read on the forward strand.
CATGGACAAACAGTTTCATGCCTTTACAATGTTTTTAAGATATTGTTTGTAGATCCTTTTATACTCCTTTAAAAGGAGATGGAGTGAAGGTCTTTGTTAAAACTTGAAAAACTGTTGTAACAGCAGATTTCTCTCTTAATATTTAATATTTAGGGTCATATTCCCTGACAGTGGTCAATGTAATGAAGGCCACAATGAAGGAGAGGTAGTCCAGGCAATATAACTGATATATAACTGACTATAACTGATGATGAAATCTCCCCCAAAACTGATTTTCTACTGCTATTTGACAATGCTGACTGAATTATACTCTTTTGGGGCAATTTTAATATTACTAAGTGCCAACCTGCTTAAGTTTTCCTCCTTAGGATAGGCAGCAGAGTATATCCTTGATTTTTTCAGGAGTTCTTTGGTTTTCTGGCACACACATTTTTCCCTAAGCCCTCTCCCTCTTTGTGAAGACAGGGTAGAGCAGCAAAAGCTTGCTGCTTTTACATATGTGATCCCCTAGGCATACAACAGTCTTGTCAGAAACGCAGAATGACAGGAGCACCAAGTCTTGCCTGCCACTTGAATCACTTCCCTTTTTTTTTTTTTTCCTGTTCAATGCTTTCTATGCTGAACCTTCCTAGAAATAGGTCTAGAAAGGTATGCATTGAACTGTGACAGTAGCTTGCTCACTAACTACTAACTACTGCACTGCTATCATGTTACTCCTTTTGTAAGGACTGTGATTGGTGGGGGCTAATGTTTACATTTTAATGGTTGCTAACTGAACTTTAACATGTGGGACTCCAAGACTGTCTTAGCTAAATAGAAGTCTCCCTCCCTTCTGCTCCCCATTGCATGGATTTCAGGGGAAAAAAGGGCATAGTCTTGAGTGATAAAAACAAGATGGTAGTGTGTGTGATTGTTTCTTTTTTTCCTTTTAATGCCAGGTGGTTCACAGGCAATGTAACAAGGCCCAGCTACAGAGTCAAGCCAGTTAGGAGCACAGGGCATGGGCGGGGATTGCTCTTGTTTTTCTACTGCTCATCTGGCTAAAGCTGAAGCCTTGTCTGCCAGTGTAGGACAATCCTCTGCTAATCTATGGAAACCCATTTTGTCTCCTTCAGTTCGTATAGGCAATGATCTCTTCACTCACTGAGCTTTCTTCCTCAGAGGTAACTTGGAGGACAGCATTAGGCAGACCACTGTCCTCTCCGCTGCAGAGATTAAAGTGCATTAGTTCTGGTCACACTCGGTATTTTACTGAGAAGCATACACTTGTCGTTGTCCTAGTGCATCAAAAATCTGTTGAAAGGAAATGATTGAAGTTTGCAAAGATGACCCTCAGATGTCACTAGCTTGTTAGTTCATTTAACGCCTTACATCACCTACTGCTACCTACTTTATCATGGATAAGTGTGTTCTGTGTTTGTTATTCCAGTGCTGTAACACTCGTCTGCTTTGGTTCAAGATGCTGCCTTCTAACATACTGAATGGAGTCTTGGGATGGCGGAGCAAGATAAATTGCAAATTACGCTGAAATCGCTGCCTGGCACGCTAAGCTGTGATCAATCTTTGATCCCTCTAAACACTTAGCACACTATCAGCTTATAGTATTTTACCTGATACAGAAAAAACATAAACTGTTAGCTTTTTCTAATCTCTGCAGAAAGAGAAGAATAGGAAGAAACCACATTTAAAAACCAATTGAGAAACCAAGTAGGGGAAAGATCTATCAAAGTTTGGGACCATGCTCTTTGTAAACTCAACGCTGTATAATATTTTTTTTAAAAAAAAACCCCACCTTTTTCTTCACTTGACCTTTTCATAGAAAGCCTGTACCAAGTATTTTTAATACATCCTTTTCCCGTTATGTTTTGTGTATATACATACTCATTACAGCTCTGCATGGAAATAGCTTTCAGATGGCTCTTGCCTTTAAACTCAGCTAAATCATATTTATTAAAAATTAACTTCAAGGATGAAAATTTGTCTTCCTCTCTCTTTTCAGCTCTGGCCTATTATGAAGGTTAGTGCGTAACCCTTCCTTGCAGCAGAGCTGCTCAATCTTCCCGGCCTACATGTATCTAGGGCATTCTGCAGCAGCTCTAGCATACTGTCTGGCTATTTTTGGCAATGTAGCTTTTGTCTGGCAGTGCTAGAGATGGATGGCATATGCTCAGTGTTGTGCATGTGACTGATTTAAGGATGAATGATGTGGTTTGGTTTTAAAAAAAATATTTATCAGTATTTAAAGAAAAAAGCTCTGTATAATGACACAACTCATACAAATTTAATATGCTTGACTGCATGAGTTTTCATTTTCCTGTTTTATGTAATTGTATGCTCAGTGGACTGTGCATTAGAAAGTGAATTAGCAAGTTAATTTACCCTACATGTCAGTGACAGAATAGCTTTCACCTCCTCGGGCAGTGTGATTTGAACTGCAATGTGAATGTATCAGAATACACAAATGCTGCTGTTTATTTTTAGAACCATTGGCGGGGGGGAGTAGTTCAACCTGTTATCTCCTTTGGTTTTTAATTCTGTTTTACAGTCAGTATCAATGAGGTGGTTTGGGGCATGTGCTGAATGAGCTTGGTTTTGTTTGTGTTTTCCAAACTTTATGTGCAGTACCTCAAGGGGACCGCTTGCAGAGCAAGTTACCTGCTCATCATCCGAACAAGGATGATAAAATTAATGATAATTAACTTTTAATATTCATAATCAAAGATAATTAATGCTTACGCTTGTGTTTTGAGTTTGCAACGCAAGCTACACACTGTTTAGCAATCTACTTCCCTAGTACTCCTTAAAACCTAGTTGCTTCAGACTCACAATTTCACAGGAAGAGCTCTAGAGCCTTAGCTATTGTTTCTGTCACAGGGTAGCTAGGTCCCCCAGCAAAAATTTGGGCCCATTTGTACCAGTTGTGGGGCTGAAGAAGAATGTTTGCATCGGAACCAATAATTTGAATAAATGAGATGCTAAAGAGAGTGGAGAATAGAAGTGTTTTCATCTAAAGATATAGATCCAAGTTGTAAGAGGCTGAGTGGCATTAGCGCTCCTGGGGTTATCATTGCTATGGTTATATGGGAAGGCTCTGGCAGGAGCAGATGCTCAATCCCAGGCTCCCTGGCCATATTATAGCCACAAGGCTGCTTTTCATGTTGCAGCCCAGGTTTGACAGCGGTGACAGGACAGAGTTTTGACTTCCGTGGGCCTTTTTAAACTCATGTGGAGTGGCCAGCATGTGGAGTAGATGGGAGGTGCCCTTGTGCCATGTGTGAGTACAGTAGTTGTTATGGTGGAACAAATGATTGTTGTAGAACCAGAGTGTTTATAAAATGTTGGTATTGAAATGGGAGGTCTAACGATGGCATGATCTTGTTGGTGTGACAAATCTGATTTTAATTATTTTGTAACAAAATGTATAATGAGGGAAATTCAGAGGAGGTATGTATGGTCGTATTACATAGATGTGTTTTATATCTTACAGTGCAAAGTAAAACACAATATAGAAAACATGACACTGTAGCACAGGTATTTCTTAAAATCTGGATTGAATGCGCTATTAGCATTTCTTTGAGGGTAGGGGAAGAAATATAGCAGTTGCTGTTAAGCTGGTAGTAACTGATTTGCCATAATACTGGGCAAAATGTTGACATTAATGACTGTACTGTGCTTGTTGAAAAGGCTCGTTTGTTACCAAGCCAACAGAAGCACACCAAGAATTACCTGATGTCCAAGAAATGCTAAAATGCAGAATAGTAAACCCAATACTAAAATCTTGGAAATACCTAAGGAAACAATCTGCTTATGTACGTGTGCAAAAATCATTCACTAAAACCAAGGTCCCATCTCTGTTTAGTTTTTTATCTTGAAATGCATGTTGGGTTTTTTTAGTATCGCTGTAACTGCTCTTTGCACTAAGCTGTTTGAAAAGGGGGGGGGAGGTATTTAAAACTATCGAAGGACTGTCCAGGGCAAACATGGAAGCTCCACTGTCCTACTTCTCTGTTTTGTTTGGAGGCAGGTTGGAGCTGGCTGACCAAGGCCTCCCTCCCAGGCGGTGTGTTTTGAAATAGGAAGTGGGGCAGTGTGGTAGACAGCTGCCAGCACCAATAACTGGTGGCTTGAGCTGCTTAACAGAGGCTAAGCCCAAATCTGTTGACGCAGAGCACAGGGAAGTGCTCAGCAGACTTCTCCCTCCTCCCGATCCTTGCGTATAATCTCATGATGCTGCGAATGTGACAAACTCCATTTTGATCAGATGGTGGGCCAGAAATGGTGAGAGTGGGTCAGATTTGACCTCCAAAGGATATTTTGATGGCATGTGTTTTTGACGCTTTCTGAAGCTGCACCTTTTCTTTCCATGACACCTCCTCCTTTCTACTCTGGGTTTGCCTGATTGCTGGCCTAAATTTTTAAAATGTAGAATGGGAGACTGAAGTCGTGCATATGGGGTGATGTGGATCATGCCATGGATTCACAGTAGACCTCTGCAGTGCAAATGAGTGTACAGTACTGAATATAATGGACGAAATAGGTAAGCACCTCACTCTTTGTATTTCCAGAAATAATCCTTTTAAATGGCTTCCCAATTAAAATTTTTAAATGGAAAATACTGTTATCTCTAACCATGGGATGCATGTAGTGTTTTTCCTTTGTACTTTCACTTTCTAATTAATTGTAAGGAGTCTAACGTGATGCCAGGGGTTGCAGAAGAGTAATCTTGAGTACACTCGTCTTTTGATTGGATTTTTTTTTAAGATATCAAAATGAAGGTTTTATCTTTCTTCAGTATCTGCTATTAATAACTAAGTAATTCACTACTGATTGTTTTCCAAAAACACCAGACTTCTTATTTAAGTTGAATTCTTGGTTGTGAGTAGCCATACTCTTGATGTATAGTGGTTATCTACCCTGCTCACAACGTAATTCAGTCTAATTAGTTTTAACTTCAAATTTGCAAGGCTGATGGAAACTGAGGATGGTAATAGGCAGAACAGGAAGGGGCCTGTTTGCCTGTAATGAAATCTTTTACATAAGCTAGGGACTGCAGTTGCTAAAACAGCTACAAGGCAACATCCCAATTCCAAAAGTAGTAGCAACTTTTGGTATCAGAATGTTTCCTTTCCTTTATCTGCCCTAGGCCAGACAACTGGAGAAACATGTTCTGTGGTGTGGAAGTTTTGTGTGAGGAGTTATTCACTGAATGGGGAATTAACAGTGCTTTTTGTAGCTCTTAATCTCTTATTCAAGTTTGTACATGCAGAGCATGAAAACAAGAGTATTATTTTGTTTTCCCTTCTACCTCCAGTTAGTTTATTTTCTGGTGACTAAACCCAGCAAAAGCTATTTAAAAATAAAAATCTTTGTGATTAAGGTGCTTTTTGCTGTCTCATTTTGTCATTCAGCATGTCTGTTTTCCTCTTTAGTAGTTGCCTGCTGTGTTTACTCTGTAAACTTTGGGTTATGCTACGTGGGTGTCCTTTTTGTTTGCTATGAACTGTCTATGAAGTAATAAATTAATTGCTTTTTCTCTTTGCTGTAAGTGCTACTTAACATATCTGGAAGTAGTCTGATATTGAGTAGCTTGATGCTATCATGCTTTCTATGTGCAATGCCCTCACCTGACCCTTATTTTCACTTATGGTGTTGGCAGTTCACAGTCCCTGTACAGAGATGTGGCTTTTCTTCATCTTCTGTTTCCCAGGTGCCAGTTGCTGCAGTATTGGGGTTTGTTTGTTTGTTTTGACAATTGGTGTCTGGCATGTCAGGCTCTAGAGCTAACGTGGAGGCGTGGAAGCGAACATATATTCTGCATTTGAGGGGTCAGCACCTCCAGATACTGCCTCATGTTGTGGTGCCTCGCCTGGCACACAGCAGTGATGGATAAGCACTTGCCCTTCATGCAGTCCAATTCTGGAGAGCAAAGCCCCAGCACAGGTTGCACGTGCACTCATTGCACACTTAGAGGTCCCAGTAAATGTTGCCTGATTACTTTCATTTGCTTAAATCATGGCCATCATAGTGAGATTGTTCTGAAAGTGAATTGAGTGGAAGGTTCTTTAATCTCCAAATCATGTTGTGGAGTTATGACAATGAATATTCTGTGGTTTTTTTAAATGTCTTAGTTAAGTGGGGCAAGTGAAACAGTGCTCCTGGAAATAAAGGACTGCTAGCACACTCTGATGGCTTGCTACTGTACATGCACACTTAAATATTTTTGCTGATAGTTACAAGAATTTCTCCCTTTTTATTCTTGAGCTTAGATAGTAGGCTTTTTCTCTTGGCAGTGGAGGATTTAGGGAGGGCAAGGAAAGGGATGCTGAGCTGTGGAGTAATCATGAGGGGAACAAGCAGTGGAAATAAGCTGAGACCACCTACCTCCCTTTAATTTCAAACTTAATTGGGAACTTCAGGCTGTTGCTTTAATCTGTTGTATCATTGCCAAAATCCTTGGAAATGGAATTCATCTGAAATATTAATATTGGTTGCAAAAGCAGTGGAATTCTGCAGCTATCAGATAATGTTGCAAAGTAGAAATGGAAGTATAATGTAATAAGAAAAACATTATTGGAGGATGTGAACAGAGAGCATTTCGTTAGAAGGCCTTGACTGAATGAATTAATAGAAAACAAGGCAAACCTTTAGGCTGCTATAACTTATGTTGATATAATTTCTTTAATTGGTTATTTTTTAAAATAAACATAATGATAGAATTACCACATTAAACAGGAAATGCCTCTATTTTGAGACTACTTTAGTATAAATGAAAAATATACAGCTGGTATCAAACTCTTCATTACTTATGAGAAAATGCTACAAAGTGAGGTTTTTAGACTTCTCTTGCTGTTATCCAGTGCTGTCGTGTACTTGTAAGCAGTGTTACAAAATCAGAGCTGCTCCAGTTTTTAAAACGTATGTACAGTGACCAACATTTGTTCATGGAAAACAAAAGCAGAGTTCAAGGCTGTGTAAAATGATGCAAGGGGAGGGGGGAGGAGGCTTGGAGTAGTTTCTACATTCACACATACATTTCTGTATGCATCTTTGAAGTACTTGTCTTCCCTGCTCCCTTTGCCTAGTTGCAAAGCGGATCTGTATTAACGGAAAGATGGCATTGAATAGGGGCAACTAAAGGTGCCCTTCCTATGAAACAGGAGGTTTGGCTGTTTGTTGTGACTTTCTGAATCTAGGGGTCATGTAATGAAAGACAACTTCGCTTGTGTCCTTCCTGCTTATGGTTAGGGAGGTGTGACACCACTAGAATGAGAATCCCATCATACGTCTCCAATAACCGAACAACCTGTTTGATCAAATAGGAATCATAATGCTTCTTTCCTTTGGTCTCTTTTTTTGCCTACAAAAAGGTATACAGATTCCTTGGACAAAAAGCAAAAACCCCCAACAATTCCATAGATTGGAATATGGACAGAGTAGTCACTGAATTACTGCTTGTTCTGCCTATGGAGGTAGGATGGAAGCAATTTTTTCTCACGTGTGCAGAGCAAGTCCCAGCTCAGACAGAAAGCAGATCTGTTTCAGGTATCTGAAGCAAAAGAATCAAAATTACTGTGGTTTTTTTTTCTAAGCAGTAAAAGATTTGAAATACTCATGTTGCCCAGCAACAAAACATCTTGGAAAAAGGCATTTATTCACCTGCATGAAATGAGTACACAGCTAGTTCTTTGAAAGCTTGCAGTAAATGCATGAAGCAAAATGAGACTTTCAGATTTAGTTACAAATGTTCTTTGGAAAACATCAACATTAAGTTGTCAAAAAAAAAAACCCCACAGTGTTTTAAGTTGCACCATTTTGGAAATTGTAATTATGCTATTAAATGAAAGCCTGAGGATAGCTGAGATTTATCTAGTGACTATACATACTTTCTTTAGTCACAAAAACAAACGTGGAGATGTTAATAAATGGCTGCTACTTGTATTTCTACTTTTACAATATTGGATTTGGGTTTTTCTTAAGATGCCAGAGAACATCAATAGGCATGGCAAACTTACAGGGTCATGTAGCTTTGACTTTCAAGCTTAGGTGGTATTTTTAACACAAGATAGCTGAAAAAGCATTTGAAACTGCTCTCTGCTATTTTTAATGTGTCTAGCACCTTAAAAAAAATCCCTATAATCCTCTTGAAACAGATGGCTACAGTGAGTTAAAATCCCATGCTTGGATTTGGACTTGTACCTGGTACTGAAACCAATGTCATGACACAAGGATGCATCACTGAATTTGGAGGTGAAAACATATTTCAAAGCTATGTTTTGAGGTTTGTTTGTTTGTTATTTTTTTTGTTATTGGTTTGTTTGGTTTAAAAAAGGCTGCAAGGAACAGTGGAGTCCCTCTGGATTTTGAGTTGTCTGCTATTTTTATTTCTTTTAGTTGATGTTGTATCCTATTTTTTTCCAGGCTTTATTGGAATATGGAAGCTAGCGTTAACTAACTGACTGTGCCCAAACTTGCCTTCTGTGAGGAAATAATGTTAGAAAACTAAATTCTTTAACTTCAAATCCTGTAAATGCTTGATCTGCCTAACTGGAGGCATGATTCAACCTGAATTTTTTGGTTTAACTGTTATGGAAGGATAATCCAGGAACACTTTGGGGGACAGGGCTGAGATGAGGAGATGTTGGTGGTATTAGTCTTACCTAGAATTATATAGCATGCTTGCTTTTTCTTTTCTGTTCGTTTTTGGGGGGGAGGGGTTGTTGTTTTTTTTAAAGCAGGACAGCTGGCTTTTAATCTATAGAACTACAGTAGTGTCTCTAGAGATGGTGACAAAGCATTGGTGTTCTTGTCCAGATAACTGGAAATAATTTAATATAGCAGGTGATTAATGGAACAAAGGCATACTATTTCAGTGTGCTTATTTCCTGTACTTTTTTAATTGTAAAAGGAGGCAAATGAGTGGAAGGTTGAAGTGTTGACACACGTTGAAGTTTTTACAGTTAAGTCACTTAGTAGCTAAAATTTATCCCCGGTACATTCCAGCAGTTATCCAGAGATTAAAAATTTCAGCCAACTAGATGCAGAAGTAAGTCTTTCCTCAGATTAACATCTGAATTGCACAAAAATGTATTTAAACTCAGCAAATACAAAAACCTGTTCTGACTCTTCTACTATCTATTTATAAAATACATACAATTCAAGGAATATATTGTGTTCAACAGTGACAGGAAGAGTGCAGCCCAAGTATGGCCTCAGTGGGTACTGCCCAGCTACTCCAAGGATGCACATGTACCACTGTTGTTCACTGCCATCAGTTCTGCGCAAGAGGGCTCAAGCGTTTGTGCCTGCATTCTCACTCAGTTTTCTTACCAACTGCAGCATTCAAGGGGCTGGTATTATGTGAGTATTGACAGCTAGAGAAATCTTAAGTAGCTTGGTAGCAGGTAAAAAAAGGACCTGGACTGTGGGATGGTAAAGGCTGTTTTTTGGACCTAAATTTCTAACGTCATGTCTTGAGATGCATTCTGAACTTCCTTAGGCTCCCCTAGTTACCATAACTCAGTGTAGGTTCTTCCTAGCAAGTTGAAGGACAAAATGTATACTAGAATATAGAAGATTTTCAAGAGATGTCGGAGAGATTCTTCACTGAAAGCTGAAGAAGTCCTTGAGGTATCTGGTGTTTCTCAGGCTCTCGTCGCAAAGCCTACTTTACTGTTCTTAGTTTATTGCTATACTACCTGCAAATAGTACTTGGGGAAAAAAGCAAGCATATAAATGACTAGCTTACTGATGACACATTAAACTTTGGCATCGTCTTAGTGAGACCATATACATATGAAATTATTTCTTAGTATTCTGGGAGTGTTTCTGCTTCCGGATAAAATTTAGGATAACTCTGGGCAGTTCTAAAGAGGGCATGTAGGAGGTGAGAGCTGATCTTGTAGATGCAGTCACTCGAGAAGCTGAGTTTCTCTGGACTTCAGTGACAGGTTACTGTTGGGTGTGTTGGCACATGCTAGATTTAATCTTTAAAAAGCTGGTGATGTGACACAGTCAGATTTTTCACCTCACTCTACTCAGTTTACTGAGACAGCTTTTCGGCTTGTTGACATGCCCCTGTTCTCAATTTCTTAATGCTGCTTCAGCTAGACTGCTGCATCGAACTGCAGAGCAAGCAAAGAGCGCATTAAGAGGGATATTGGGACAGGGAGTGGAAGGTTTGAATGTGTTACATCCATTAGGAATGTCCTGAACTAGAAGTATTGCTGCTGGGCCTGCCAGATGAGTAGTTCGGAAACTAGGTTATTGTGAAATAACTCGGTACTGTTGCAGCCACATGTTACTTGTGTGCTTTTAGTTGAGGAGAATACAGTGTGTTTGTGCTAAAGTGTGCTGTTGTTTTGTGCCATGATAAATACATCATCTCTGCTGCTTTAATCTGTAGTTCTACAAAGGCAGAGGGGTACTGGTAGTCTTATGAGGACAGATTTGGAGGGGGGACTCTACCAACTTTGTCTAATTAAATCATAACCAAGTCATAACCTCAGCTGTACGAAATGCAAATGTAGCTCTTAGTCCCAAAGTCCTTGATAGCCTGAATGCATACATGGAAGCAAAGATTACATTCTGTTGGACTACAGCAGACCAAGATTATATACCTAAACATGACCTGTAAATGAGACTGTGACACTCCAAGTGGTCAATGAGTCTTAGGCACTTTCTGTACTTTCTGCAGCTGCCACACAGTGACCAAGTGAGACCTGGTCCTCAAGCCTTGCAGTCAGTGTTACAAGCTCGTTTTGCTTAATGAAGCTGTGCCTCCAGCCTCCCAGGGGCTTGCAAACTTGTGCATGATGTAGAACATTCTGTGTGCTAGTGTGACCTTTGGTTTGTCAGCCTCGAGCTGGTGGTGTACACGTGATTTATGAAGCCCATTCATCTGTCCTGGAAAAAAAAAATATTGTACATATTCTGTCTAGTCATGATGAAATATGTATATTTGCCAGAATAGAAGCATCATTAAAATAAAAACAAGACAGTGAAATAGAGGTTATGTTTATCAGGATCTTTCCTCACTGCTTCAGCCTTGCAGCTGGCTGATGCAATGGCCACAGAGCCTCTCAAGACTGGTTTAGTGTAGACTGGGTATTAGCATCAACTTCTGCCCTTTTTTTTTTTTTGTTAAAGACTGCTATTTCTGTCTGTTGGGCATGGGAAAGGGTGAGGACAGGAAACAGCACAAAGAAATGTGACCCTCTCTTTTCCCCTTCCCAAGCCTGAGCTCTGCTTTCTGCTTGTTTTTCCCTTAGAAAGGCTTTCCCTTGCCATGTGGTGACTGGGCCCAGGGCTCCACGTGCTAATGGAGAGGCATTACATGATTTCCTTTCTCCACCTCTTTTAATTAAGATTTACATTGCTTAATCTACATAGCTCTGCACGCTGTCTCTTGTTACAGCCTCTGAAATAAGCAATTAAGAATTTGATAATTATATACCTTGAAAAACTCATTTGTACAATCATCGTGCTAGATTCAAAGCTCTCTTACTTGCTCTCTAGTTAGTTTTGTGGAAAGACAGAATATGATATTATTGATGGCAATGGATTCAGTGCTAGCTTTTGGGACTCTGGGGACTCATTGGAGCTGAAAACTCTTCACAGTAAGTTTTCTCTACCTTGTGGAAACAAGGAGGATCGCTTTTGAGTAGGAGAATGAAGTATTTCTAGTTTGTTGTTTGAAATTTTTGAATTCTCTGATTTAACTCAGCGTTGCCTTATTCTGCCCTCATTGGGTTTCTTCTTCAGCTCATCCACAATCAGTGTAACAGGAAGTGCTTCTGGAAAACATACACTGAAGGTTTGCCAACACTTAAATACCAAACTAATACAGCAATAATGTAACAAAATCATGTCACAGAAAGCATTGAAATCACATTTCTAAAATGTAATCTCAGATTAAACCACTTTGGGATGGATACTGCTATTTGTTACATCTCTGCCCTCATATCTGGCAGTGTACTAACAAAATCTGGGGCAGTTAACAAGTGAAGGTACAGTTGGACATCTCATCTCCACAGACAAAATTTTAAAGGCAAGTACACTGTTGCAGATGGTTTCGTGAAGACCAGGAGAAAAAAAAAATCAACTAAAACAAACAAACAAAACCCCCAACCACAGATGAGAGATCTGCTGACTGTTACGTAAATGTAGAGAAATCCTTAAATCTGCACTAAGATGTCTACATTTTTTAATATGCCATTAAGTGCTTAGCCTTGGGGAGGGAGACACACGTAAGGCTTTTTCCTCCACCTTCAGAGTTAGTAGCTCAGCAACTGTTTCTCAGCTGGTCCATTTAAGCCTGAGCGTGCATGTAGTGAAAAGAACTCTTGGTTTGTGTGTGGTTCATTGAACAAGGTGGCTGCTTAAAATCAGGAGCGTTTAGTATTGTATGTCATGTCACCCTTTGCTTTTACCCCAACTGACCTTTCAGCTCTGCGGAAGAGAACACATGCGGCCATTAATCAGTCCATGCTTATTACTTCAGGTCATTTGCATGGCTTAGACAAAAGGAGGGAGAGGAATGTAAATGCAAATATTTTCAACCATTTGCTTTTAAGGGTAGGCTGGAGCCTGACAGCCTGCACTGCCTGCTGTATTACAGTGAGTTTTGGTGGTGTGTTGCCTTTTGGTGGTGTTGAATTAAATGCAGTTGGCCACCTCTTAGCAGGAACAGCCAGTTGCACCTGTAAGGGAAGGGGCTGTTGTATCTTCGTGGTACGATTAGGGGCACTCTGAGGTAGAGGGTGGGATGGAATATCGTGGGCATTTCTTTGGATCCAGGATGTTTTGTGGTAGGAATTGTTAATAGTTAGGAATGCAGTGAGATTCAGATCTTATCATGGATGCAAAGTATCTGTTAAAAACAATACAGGATTCTTTTGAAAGTAGTTTTATGAATAAATATGAAAACTGTACATGTTACGCTATTGGTCCAGCGTTTCATGTGCTTAGGAAAACTAAATTCTCATAAGACTTGTTTTAAAACTTTTTCTGGGGAAAAATGGTAACTGACCCTATAGTAGCACTTAGACACTACTGAATTTGGGATATTTTAAAGACTTTCTGGATGATACTATTGAAATTGGAGAGGCATTTTGTTTTCATTCAACTACTATAGTTCCTTCTGATTCATAACTACCTCAGAGGAGGCTATAGTCATTACCTGTTCCGTCTGTCCCTGTGACCTTACTTCCCTGTGTTGTCAGACAGACCTAGAGTAAGAGTCTGTTCTGTAGCAGTTACAGATTCCCAAGTCAGTTCAGATCCAGCTCTGACGACGAGTCTGAATGTGCTTGAGTTTGTAGGTAATGGTCTACTGGCTTCAAGAAAGGCCACAGATCTAAGCTTATGTATAGGAGGCAGTGCTTGCAGGGTAGAAGCGTTGATTGCTGCTACTATGCAGAGAAGTTTTTAACATATGCAAATATATAAGCAATTTAGCTTCCTACTGAATATGTCATATAGCCTGACTCACTGTAGCACTGTGTGATGCGTGGACTACTTGGAGTACGGTGTCCTTCTCCCAGGATGCTTACAGTCTTTTAATCATTACAATATCTAATCCCAGATTAGATGTTGAGGAAAAAGAACAGTTTCCAAAGCCAGTCATACTGCTTCTGATCAGATGACTTACTAGCATGTCTTTAAGAGATTTCCTTGGAATATCCATAGAAGATTATTGTTATAGCACAGGTCTGAGAGCATCACAGACAAATTACTGTCATCTAACTATAACATTAATTCTTCCAAGGGGAAGATCATGTAAACCCCTAGAATTTTTTTTTATTTTTACAATATTACCAGTTATCTTCTCAAATAATCATATTTTCTGGAACATGTAACTCGGCATATTACCTGAATTTCTTCCAAATAGGGAACTGACAAGCGATCTGTCCTATGCACTAGAACTTCCATTTTTTTGAGGCAGTATGATATTGTTTTGCCCTTGAAAATCTTATTCTATTGTAGTATGCACTGAGCACAACTATGGTGAGAAAAATGAAGTTATGCACATCCTGCAAGTTGAAACAAATTGCATAAATTTAGCAAAGTCTTAATTGCATAAGTCTACCTTTCTACCAAAATTAACATAATCTTACTGATAAGGTGGTAAGCGAGGGAAAAAGATGGACTGCTGTGATTTGTACATTATTTATCAAAAGAAACCAGGGAGACTTCAAGAGAAGAGGTCTCAAAATTAACTCCCAACTCGGGATCAAATCTTACTGGTTTGTGAGACTGTTACTGTCATCAAAATAAATCCAAATGTAAACCAAGTGAAGTTTTTATATAGGGTACAAATTACTCTATTTTCTCCCTACAACCTCAAATTAATTAAGTTATTACTTATTTATAGTTGCTTCTTTATCTAGATGTAGCAATAGCAGGAGGTTTAACTGGTATAGCTAAATTTAGACTGCTCTTAATTTGCAGAAGGTTAGGAGGAGTTGACAGCTGGGACTACCTGCTGCTAATTATGCAGGTATGAGTATCCGTTCACTGTGATGTTAATTGCATATGGTTTGAAAATGAGTGGTTTTGGGGTTGGTTTTTGTTAGTCACTTTTGGAACTTCAGAAATGAGGGGTAGTTCAGCCCTTTCTCTTTGACTTAGCATGGTGGCACTGATATGGCCTTATCTGGAATAAGGTGCTGTTGTTCAAGGCAGTGTAGAAGTGCCAAGCAAAGACCTCCGTGCCCAAAGATCTGACAGATTTTAAAGTTGTGTGCTTGCTCAACAATTGGCAGAGGATTGTGTTTCTCTTGATAAAGAATTTTAAAAGTAGTCTGCTGAAGAGCTGTGATGGCTAGGGTACTTCATATTCTTTGCAAGGCAGCATAATGCCAGTCCGAAAAAGTCTGTATTGTGTGAGAGCACTGAAAAGAATTGTAACTTAGCAGGCAAGGCTCTACTTTGGCTACAGTGATGGCTACAACCAGTTCCGCAATCACTTGTTTTCTGAGACCTCACTGAAGTTCACAAGCCTGATTTTAATATTAACAGTTCATACTCAGCTTTACAGTGGTGTTAGACAAAGAAGTCAGAAGACTTTTGCAGATCTGTATTTTTTTCATAATCTATTCTCTGCTTTCTAGGTCCTGAAATAAAACTGTTCCGGATCCCTTCCTAACCTACTCCAAAACAAAGCTATTTAAAATGAGTGGTACTGGTTTTCCCACTCATCTGTCACGATCCGGGCGCGTGAAGCTGAGTATGGACAGCAGAGTGAACACCTAGCATGCGAGGGAATCCACACTGGGGCTTGTTGTCAGGCCATGCATAGCATGGGGCTTGTCAGCTGGAGAGCGCTGAGAGACATTTCAGGCCTAAATTTCCTGGGTGAAGAGGGGAAAATAGGGTGGACAGGTAAAGAGGAGATATTGTGCTCT
This sequence comes from Steatornis caripensis, assembly GCA_013398225.1. Lineage (NCBI taxonomy): Eukaryota > Metazoa > Chordata > Aves > Caprimulgiformes > Steatornithidae > Steatornis > Steatornis caripensis. Next base: position 449,921 of record VZSC01011565.1, read on the forward strand.
ATATAAAGGAATGGCTTGAATGATTCGTGTTTGGCCTTGTGCAGATGACAAGCCAGTAGAGACTTTGTGGGTAAGAAGCACAGATGATGCTGTAGTCAGTGGCTGCTGCAGACCTCCTGATTAAGAAGGGGGAGCTGATGCTGCTGCCTTTAGGCAGCTGGAGAGAGCTGCACAGTCCCAGGCTGTGGCACTCACGGGTGTCTCTTAACCCCTGTTCTGGAAGGGCAATGCAGCTGGGTGCTAGAAACCAGGAGATGAGCTCAGTACATTCCAGAACAATTCTTAGTGCAGGTGATCAATGAGCTGACTAGGGGACATGCTCTGCACAGACAAGAACTGGTGGATGACGTAAAGGTTGAGGGCACCTTTAAACTGCTGTCTTGCAAACCTTGGTTTTGCAGTGTGCTTGTCTCTATTTGCATCAGCTTCCGACATTGATATTCTATTAAAACCAAGGTAAATGCTTGTTGGAAGTAAAAAATGCTGACAAGTTTGTTTTAGTCTTTTTTTTAATTGAAAAGCTGGCACAGCAGTAGGTAAGCACTAATGAAAGTAAGTTAGCTAGCACTTCAGTTTTTGGAACTAATGTTTTAAAGTGTCTGGGACAGAAACAGTGCATCTTGTTATTGTGTCCTCTGTTGTATAACTGTGATATGAATCCTAATTGTTCAGAGCGTGGACAGTGATCTTCTGGAGTTGCCTGGCTGTGCTGATCCAGGGGCTGTGGAGCAAGGTGATCTCTTACACAGCAGTACCCTGTGTGACTGTTTCAAGGTGACAGACTTTGAAACATCCAGTGTGTAAATGAAGAAAAAACAATAAGGTAGATATGCATTATGTTATTTTAGTCACATTCCATAGAGCTTTAATCTTTTTGTAGCCTGCAACCTCACTAGTGGTGAGCTACTGACTGCCCAGACCTCTGGAAAGTAGCACTCTCTCATAGATGAAATGGATGAGTTTACCAAGAAGAAGGGATGTCCTGAGATCAAGTGGCAACATATGATGTCTGCTCTGGAAGAAACAATTTTTCACTTGCAGCACAAGTGTCCAGGTCTTGTTGGATAGTGCAACAAGTATTCATACAGAAATAGGAGTTTGATTGAAAGATAGGCAGGTACAGGATATAAGCAACTACAACCTGATGGTTATCTGGATCAACAGGAAGACAGAGACTGTGTAAATAGATTTATGGAGCATGGTTGTGAGCAACTAATGCTCTGCTCTCAAGTGAAACTCAGCATAGTAAATTATTCTAGTCTTGGTTCACTGTGGAAGACTGGCAGAACGATGGAAAGCACCTATACCCTGGTCCGGTGTTATGTGTAATTGGTGAGACTCCATTAATAACAAAAGCCTTGTCTGAGATTCTAGTGGGAGTTTGCTAGTGTTTATTCTAAGCAAGTTCATCGTTTTGAGTCTGTATTGTAGTCCTTTGTGATGAAAAATACTTTTAGGAAGCATTGAAGCAGGCTTGATGAGTCTCTATCTCCTTGTGGAATGGGAATCAAAAGGGCAAGGCTCAAAGAATAGCTTGCCTTATAGGTAAGGCCATGTGCATCCTTAAAAATAATCTCTACCAGTGCAATGCGGGGAGCCCAGGAAGCAGTTAGTACATGGCCTGATGCCAGCAGTAGATCTATGTAGCACCAAGTTTTGTGTAACTGTGCTGTTTTTGTCTGGGATGGAGTTAATTTTCTTCACAGTATCTGGTATGGGGCTATGTTTTGGGTTTGTGCTGAGGACAGTGTTGATAGCACAGGGATGTTCATTACTGCTGAGCATTACTTACACAGAGCCGAGGCCTTTTCTGCTCCATGCAATGCCCCACCAGCGAGGAGGCTGGGGCTGCACAAGGTGTTGGGAGGGGACACAGCAGGGACAGCTGACCCCGACTGACCACAGGGATATCCTGTACCATATGGCATCGTGCTCAGCAATAAAAGCTGGGGGAAGAAGGAAGGGGAGGACATTCAGAGTGATGGGATTTGTCTTCCCAAGTCACTGCTAGGTGTGATGGAGCCCTGCTTTCCTGGAGATGGCTGAATGCCTGCCTGGCCATGGGAAGTGGTGAATGAATTCCTTGTGTGCATGACTTTTGCTTTACCTGTTAAACTGTCTTTATCTCAAGCCATGAGTTTTCTCACTTTTACGCTTCTGATCTCTCCTCCATCCTACCGACAGGGAGTGAGCAAGCAGCTGTGTGGGGCTGAGCTGCCAGCTGGGGTTAAACCGTGACAGTAACCAAACCTGGTGTCTGTCTCCTGTGTAATCAACAACCTCATAGTATCTAGTCAAGCCAGGAAATTGTCTGTTTGGGGACACTGAAGGTAGTTTTTGAGAACCATTGCATTGTTGGTATGGAGCCAGTTCCGTTCAGTGGCTACACACCAGAAAATGGTTCTGGCAACCAGCCTCTGAACCACTTTCTCTGTGAGCAAAGGGAAGAGCTGGAGGACAGCACTTGAGTGACTCGCTTAAATGTGAAACAGTCTTGAGCACTTTTCTATCCCTGCCTCCCCTGTTAAGGGCAAAGAGGGGAAGCCCAGTCATGTTGTCTGAAGTTACTGGACCTGTTACCACTGACTACCAGGCATCGGCGCAGACTGCCTGGGCTTTCAGAAATGTTACTCAAACATGATGAACAATGTGTTGCTGTGTGGAGTTAAATACTGTGATTACAGCACTATATTGCTCTTTTCTCTTTTTTTTTTTTGCACCATTTATATAATGTATTTTTATATGATGCTTCTTTTTTCTGTGCTGAAGTGGAATATGTAATGCACATTACAGAGCAATAGATTGGATTTGTAAGTACTGTGGTGCCACAGTTAAGTCACTTGCAACAAACACTCTTATTTGACATTCTGGTTTTTCTCTATTTTTGTTGACCAAACAAAAGAATGGGCACCAAGAACATGTTCTATGAAAAGTTCTAGAGGTGTACATTGTATGCTGTAGTTTGGTCTAGCAGTCATTTTAAAACATTTAATCTTTAAAGGCAGGGACCCAAGTACTATGTAAAATACTGTTAACATGTTCTCATTGTTTCTGGGGGCGAATTCAAACACCCTTCATGAAATTAAGTGTTTAGTGCTACTATCACAGAGAATGGTATTTATTTCATTTATGTTGATGCCAGTCTGTTGTGGTTGGGCTGCTGCAGTGAAGTATGTGGCTTAGAGGTATAAATTCTTTGTTTTCTCCATTCATAATAAAGAGGAAGCCAGTGTGAATTAGAGTGCTGTAATTCCATGAAGCATTTCAGTGATGTTGTAAAACCAAGATGTTTTGCATAATAAAATAACCCCAAGTGAGAATTTTATCCTTCTCATTCTCGATTTGAATTTTACAAGGCAGATGGCAAATAATTAAGGTTGCATAACATTTCCCATTAAAAGAGCCTTGTTTCAGTCTCTTTATAACTTTGCTAGATTTAAATGGTTTGGCCTCTGTTTCTCTTTTGCCAGATTTTCGTTCTCCATTTTTTTGTTCATCTTCAGCAAATGGAAAAATTGCTGAAGAATGAGACATGGGAAAATAATGGGGACTTGCTTCTTGAAAAAAATGTTAAAAGCAATCTCGTAGGGGTGGCTTAAGGCCACCATGCTTCAGAGGAACGATTTGAAACTGGAAACAGCATGAATGTGGTTTTAGAGCTATACCTCCTCCTGTTCGTATGAAAACCCATCCAAATTAGCCACATAAAAAGTCACAGTTAGCTCATGCCTGATAGGCATGCATTCAGCATTTGAGTGCTATATTTCTGGTCCAGGTTTTTTGGCTGAACTGAGGCAGCAGCCTTTCCTCTCAAATGCTTTGGGTTCATCAGTGTTCGCATGATTCACCATCCCCATGGAATGAATGAGCATGCTCCTACCCGAAGCTCCTGGGGCCGAGCAGGACTTTCTTTCCCTGGCTGCTTCCAGTCTCTGCAGGCTGCCTTGGCACCAGGCACACCGACTGTGAGCGTAGAGGCTTGCTTTTCTCCCGGGCTGCCCAAGTACCTGCTGCTGGGTGTGCAGGAAAAGTGATCTTGATGCCACTAGAGAGAGGTGGGGAGGAGGAGATGTTTGGGTTGGAACAAGGCTAGCCAGAAAACTACAAGGGTTAAAAGTAGAAAGGTGGGAGAAGAGAGTTGGCAGGGTAGCAGGTTCAGGAAAAAGAGAAGGAGGTTGACACAGTGCCTGAGGAGGTGCGGAGGGGTATGTAAGATCAGGAAAGGGACAAAGGATGCAGTTCGATAGGCAAAGGGGAGCAGGAGTGCAGCTGGTGGAAAGGAATGGAAAATACTGACAGAACATGTTCGCCCCTTCTAGTGGCTGGGTAGTCAAGTCTGCCAAATCAATTTCTGTTATCCCAGAGAACGCAGCATCGAGATTTCCTGAACTGATTTGATAATCAGGGGTAGGGGGTGGTGATGGTATGTAAAGTCACCTTTTTTTATGTTTATATGTTTTTAATTTTAGGTGAATGATGTATGTCAGTCCATAATGCAAGCTTCTTGTTAACTTCAAGGTTCCAAGTTCAAGCACTGAAAAGTTAGGAAACCTCAGAGTGAAACTTGCCTATGCAACTTGATTTCATATAACCTCTGCATGTACCTGCTGTTGAATAATTAAGCATGTGATTGTGCTCTTGGAAGTTAATAGCCTTGTCATCGGTAAGGCTGAACAACTGTGAATGAAGTCAGGATTTGCTGTGTCTCAGCCCTACTGCATACCTAGAGTTGTGCAGATACAGCCTAATGGAAACTTCATTGCAACTTTTTTCTAGATCAGTGTCTAAAAACCTTCTGGGATTTGAAACAGTTTATAGTTTAGTTACTAGAAACACTAGTCCAAATACAAAGATTTGTGCAAGTCTTAGTATCACGAATGAGAGACTTTTGTAGCAAAATGCTGAACACTTCAGGGTTTTGCCTTAAAATTACTTCTGGGTTTGTTTTTTATTCTTGAATACTTAAAACTTGGTGTTAAATAGATGTATCCTTATTACAGCACGATGCAGAGCTTAGTCGGATGTTTTACATTACATATTCTGTCACGTCATCATTATAAAACATTACAAAATTAGATCTGAAGAACAAAGCAACAAGTTTCCCTGAAGACTGGGTGGGGCAGGGAAAGTGAAATTTATGTCTCGGAAGGCTAAGAGCTGCAAATTGTGGCAGTCAGGCAGTGCTATCACCAAGATACCTAACAAGCAAGTGCTTGGAAAGCCAAAACCACCGATGCTTAAGGAAATAAAAAGAAAACTTGCATGGACTTGAAATGATTTATGCTTTTATGATGTATAAAGAATAGTCATAGTACTGGACTCAGGGCAAATGTTTGTGAGGCTAGTAGTGGTCTGTGGTTGTGTCTAAGAGAAATCAACTGCCCATGGAGATTCCAGAGAGAAATAAGCTTTGCTTTCTTAAAAAGCTTATGCACATGGAGAGGGGCAGCAGCATATAAAGATAAGGCCCACTTTTTAGTAGTGTGACACTCAGCCTAAGATTCCAGAAGGAACCTTGGGAAAAAATATCCTTTGGTTTTGCTAGTGTACCTGAAGTGATGAATTATGCTTGTAACACAAAGATCAAAGAGCTCTAGTAACCATTTGGTGTGTTCGTATTAGAGAGACTTTAAAAGTATAAGTGTTATTTATAAATCATATGCACGTACCTTCCTGTTCAAATATATAACTTTATCTTTCTAAACACCTATTCCTTTATATAGTTTTTCCAAAGACATGAAACTCGGAAATAATTAAGGTTGTTTGTGCAGCCCCAGTTCTGTTTACGCAGTATTGTAATTATCTATTAGAGTGTGCTGCCCTTATGCCAAGCAATACCTTACTCCTCAGGAAGGACTGTTTCCTGGCAGCTGGATATCAGTAAAGATCATAATAAAGATTACAGTAAAGAAGTGGTAGAGATTGAAAATGGAATTTTCCAGTTTCCTATGATGTTCAGTTTGAAAGACAAGTTTTCTGGTAAGTGGTGTCTTGAGAACTTACTTGAGCTCTTGGCTGGTAGTAGCTGTATTTGTCTTGTGCCTCCTTAAATATGACAGTGTAGTCCTGGCACAGTTTTTATTTTTGACAGTGATTTAAGTGATTAAGGATAAGTCATGCAACAGAAATATATTTTCTTAAGTCAGCATTTCAACTTTGTTCCCTGCCAGGCGATGGTAGGAAACATTCCTTTTTGCTTCACTGTTTCTGAATATATGCATTGTGCACCACATTAAATGCTTGTTTCATTTAGCTTACAGTAATAGGATATCTTTTATAAAAAGAACAGGAGGAGAATTAGAAAATGGAGTGTTGTACTTGCTCTAAGTAGTTACAGCATCCCTTCTAGCGAGGCAGAGGCAGGCTAGCAGAAAACTGCCTGCTTTCCTCAGGCAAGTGTACCCTTCATTACAGTAATGGCTTGAATGTGTGCATCCAGGAACTTTGCTAAAGAACAGCATGCAGTCTTTGTAGTTTTAACTGTTTCAGAAATAATGGTCTGTGCAGAGTAGGTTATATAAGCAACAGCGAGGCTTCTGTGAATCTTTCTGCTGTCTTTAGTTGAGAGATTGTTGTTGCTATAGCGACTAGCAGGCATTATTCATGTTTTATTTTTCTAAGGCTGGAGGGGTGACTCTTAACATCTCCGCAGAATGTGTGAGCTGAAGAGCTTTGTCTGCGAAACTCTGCAGCAGTGAAATGGTTACCTACATTACTTGTATTGGTCCCACTAACTGGTAGGTGGTCTAGAATTCAGGTCTCTGCAAGAGGAATCCCAGCAGCCTGTTCCAGTGCTCTGTCACCCTCACAGTAAAAAAGTTCTTCCTCATGTTTAGGTGGAACTGCCTGTGCCCCAGTTTGTGCCCATTGCCCCTTGTCCTGTTGCTGGGCACCACTGAGAAGAGCCTGGCCCCATCCTCTTGACAGCCTCCCTTTAGATATTGATAAGCGTTGATAGGTCCCTTCTCAGTCTTCTCCTCTCCAGGCTAAACAACCCCTACCAATCTGAAATTCTGTGATTGTGAGGTATAAATCTAAGTGGCCTAATGCGGTGGTGTCTGAAGATAATTAGGTACCAGGAGTAGTGTATTTATCTCAGTGTAATGCTTAACTTGGCTCTTCAGCCAGGTGAGCTCGTGTGTTGGAGTCTAGTGTTGACAAGCCTCTCCTGTTTTCAGGACCTGAGTTAGCTCGGGGTGCTGAGTCAGGAGATGAAACCTTCAGGGCAATGAACTTTTGCCTCGGTAAACAAGGTCATGGTACTTCATTATTTAAGAAGCTGCATCTTGCAGAAATCTCTGCAGCTTCTATAGCCAATTATAGTCAATTTAACCCCACGATCCTTTGCATGGAGCACTAAATGCCTTAACTGTTAGCATTAAACAATACTACTACTTCTTTTTCCCCCACATCCTCCCTTTCTTGCATTTTGAGCGTCCTTATTTTTACTGATTCTTTGGCAAAAGACTTGTTAAGATCCCACGAAAGGCAGTTGCCAGGACCTGTGCAGCGCGGTTTATTTGGGAGTGAAACACTTTCAGTCTCAAGTGACTTGTCTGTCTTTGCATATATATTTCTGTTGTTGCTGACTGTAAGATGAAAATAGCTGCTAAATCTATAGGCTAGGTTAAAGATAGGCCCCCCACTTATTCTTTCACAAATGAGGTAATTTAAGGGTTTCTTTTGCAACCTAATTTTCTTCATAGAAGCAATACAATGAGACTGAAGATGGTTTAAAGCAATTACGGGATGAAGACCTGGAGTCCACTTAGTTCAGTGGGTACAGTGATTTTGAGTTTAAAGTAACTGAAAGCAGAGGAGGGGAAATCTTGGATGATAGAAATCTCCTACACTTTATTGTAGGTGTCTTTTTAATAGGGATGGGAAGTGAGGGAATGGTCCTTTATGTGGCGGTGAGAGCAGCTGTACTGCTGGTAGAAGCTCTGTGGAAGGAATGGTTTGGAGGTACCCAGGAGGTTGGGGAGCTGGTTAACGTGTCCTAGAAGTAATGTAATGGGAGAGCTGTGTCGTAGGTCTCACGTGCGTAGTTGCATAAGGTGGCAATGCAGAGTAACCTAGCTAGAAAGAAGGCTTTGAAGAGGAGTAGTCCTATTATTGAACTAACTTTCTTCTGCTTACAAAGTTCATATCGCTTCATTTTTTTCATATCGCTTCATTTTTTCATTTTTCATGCCTCTTTAAAACACTTGCAACCCTTCTGTGTGTGTGTGTGGGGAAATGTTAGAAGCACCCTAGTATTAAGAGTATGCCTGCAGTTACACACAGCAGATAGATCATGAAAGCAGAAAAATAAGCTGCTGAAATCTTTCTCTTCAGTATAATGCCCAGAAAGCCAGTACCTATCTGAATTTGCTTCCTACAGAAAAAAAGCGGTTCCAAAGCCTCACCTTGCTTCCAGGGTCTAAGCCTCCCCTGTCAAAAGCAAAGCTCAGCAGACTGAGATGTCAGTGAAGATAATAAGTGCGTGTTCTTATGCAGGGCATATTGAACGTGCACCTGAATACTCTATGCCTATATGAGGATGTCCCCATATGGCAACAGGATCACTGTTACTGTAGAAAATGAATAATTACTGTGAGACAGAAAAACAGTTGTGCTTTGCTTTTGAATGATCAGTATGCTGGCATGGAAGAAGTGCCACTGTTACAGGCCTGCTCTGTATCTTAAAAGTGGAGTTGCTGGGATGGTAGCTTTGAACCTCGGTGCACATGGCGTTAAGTCCTGTCTGACTAATACAGCCTGAACGAATTTGGGAAGAGTTGAAAGCGTAGCAAAAATCACAGATATGCACAGAGTTCAGCAGGGATGTGATGGCTTGTGTGTGTCAGTGGGCTGGCAACAAGAAAGCACTGTGGTGGTCTGGGAGCTTGTGGGAGTCTCCTAAATTAATCAGTAGATAGTGTTCATTTTGTGACATATTCATTTTAGCTAAAAATACATATTGCATCAAAAGAATGTTTTGGTTTATTTTATTTTACTTTTGGGGGGAGAAACCATTACCTTCTTTTATTGCAAAGCTGAGACCAGAGAGATTGCTTTGTTTTTAAAAATGTTTAGATCTCAAGATCAAATTGCTTAATATTGCAATATATAGCAAAGTATCCATTTTCCCCTTCTTTCCTTCCTCATATTCACTTTACTGTAGTTGTTTACAGTTGTAGTAGTTTACAGTTGCTATCTATGCTTTTGTAGAACTCAAAGGCTGCCGTAAGCTTTGATCATTGTGCCCTATGAACAGGGCTATCAAATAATGAGTGCTCAAGTTGCTCTCCCTAGCTCAAGCGATCTGACCTTGGGATCGGTGTGATAGAGAAAGCAGGCTTTTCTGTGCCTAATTCTCCAGTTCTCAGTGGTAGGTGTAAGCTTCATTGTGACTTGGAAATACTCACAAGAATTACCTCATAGTTTGGAGCAAGCTCTCTACTTGAAGTCCAGAAAAGTTTTTCATCTAGCAAATGTACGGGTGTTCCATTTCATAATCTCAGAAGTGACCTTCCATGTACAACTATGACAAGAATCTGACACAGATCCTGGATGCAGGGATCTGTCTGACATCGTGGTAGCAAATGCTGCCTGCAGCAGTCCGTCTGAGGAGGAGAGGCAGCTGTTACTCTTGCACCTTGGCTTGAAAGTGTTTTGCCCTTGAGCAACAGACTCAAAAATAAAACACTGCAGGTTGCATATCTGGTGTTTGAAGAGCACATACAGGCTGCACAGCACAAAATGCTGGGTGTCTGGAAATGAGGTTGTCCTACGTGCCCTCAGGAAGTGTCATTTCTGCTTTTATTTTGGTAATGTGTAATTAAAAAGCTTCCATTCATGTGTCTTGTGTATCTGGACGAGCTTGCCAGCATTCTGGTCAGCTACAGAACCACTGCTTCACAGCACAGACTTTTTCAGCAGATAACAGGGACCTCTTCTCCAGTGGTCCTTTTATGTTAATATTGTTGTTTTATATTGCAGTATGATGATGCGATATAATTATCCCAAGGAAGTAATGTGGATGCCAGCTTTTTATAAATGCTGTTAAAGTTATTGTATTTCTTTTATCATCTTTAAAGAGACTCTAAGCAGCATAAGGACTCTCCCTACAAAGGCACTCGGTTTGGTATGTTCTCCTACGTTATTTAATATTTTAGGATGCAATGCTTCTTAAAGCCAACGTAGTCAGCCAAAAGTAATCTTTTATAAATGTGCATCTCCCAGTAGAGCACTCACAGTTTTGATCTTAGAAAAAAGTGTCCCTTTCCCTGTAGTTATTTGCGTCATCCAGTTTTATGCCTGTGGATTGTTTCCAAAGCAATCTATTTACGCTTCTGTTTTTAGTGTTTTACAATTTAGTGCTGAATTAGCTGCGATGGTTTTAAATCATGTGTTTATCTTCCTAGTCTACAGTATGATGAAAACAATGGCAAATTCTGTACTATTCCATGAGTAGTACACACTAATGCTGATGAGTTTTCATTTCTGCTTAGTTCAGCCAGGACACCAGAGATGAAGAACACTGGTAACAGTGCTTTTGTATGCCAGCTCTGATGGTAGACTTCTGTGATAAGTGCCAGAGCAACAAGAGTGGGGATGGCCACTGCTTCTTGGTGTTGATTTTAATGTATTATTATTAATTAAATTATATTTGCAAACCAGACCTTTAAGTTCTGCAGTGCTGGAAGTATGCAAATATGTACTTCAAGCTTCTAAGAATTGAGAATATTTTAATGTAAAATTAATTCGTCAGTGTGTTTAAATAAGGCGTGAACTTTGCTTTGCTTTACTGTTTCAGTGAGTAGAAATGAAGTACAGATATTCTGTCACTCTTCTGAGCCAAACCTGTAACCTGCAAATGTACTCTGTGAGAACTGCTGTTTAGACTTTAAAAGAATAGACATTTTTGATTAGTTAATGATAGGCATTTCAAAAAGTTTGTATCCAAAATTGTGAAGACTGCTACTACCTGTACTAAAAATGGCAAAGTGGTCTATAATCTGTGAGTACTCTTTGCCTCACCTTAGTTCCCTCAACAGTTCCTTCAGCCCGCTTCCCGTAACAAGATAATCTAAGTGTTGACATCTATCCAAAATTAGGCACGTGTCTTTATTCTTTCAAAACGGAAGTTTAGATCTTAGTTTTAGATCACCGGAGTGCATTACATCTGCACCTTTTAAAGAATTCACATGTTGCAGTTTTTACTGCCTCACTGCTGTAGTAGTGGGCAGAACCTTGTAAATCTTTTTAAAAATAGTTTTATCAGTGTTGCTAATTAGAACATTTTGTTACAAAAGGATTTTGATTGGAGCTCTAATGGTATAACCATACCCATTCCACTAACAGTTTCCTGAAGTGTTTAAATGAAGAAGCCTGAGGATGTTGGTTTGGATGTGGCTCTATTTTTCTTCTGAAGTGGTAGCTCTGTTAAGGAAGTCTTTCTAGTGTCTCCTTATGAACCATCTACACCAGGGCTTTTCAGAGGGCTTGTTTTTTTTGTGGTGGGGTGGAGGGGATTTGACAGTAAGTGTGCAGAGTGTAGACTTTTCATCCTAGTAGTTCAGTTCTGTTCCTGTCCGCGTGCTCTTCCCCAATGAATTAACCTGAAAGCAAGCCAGTGCACCATCCATGTCTTAGTTTACCCTTCCCTAAAAAGCTCACATCTCTTGTGACCAAGCTGCTACAAAATGCATGTTGATGTCCCGCAGGTCTCCCTTCCTATCGGAATCCTCTGATTCTCTCCTTGTCCCTCCTGCAACCTGCTGCACAGTCCTACAGTCCTGCCATCCCCCAGATATTTCCCTTGCTTTCCCATCCTGTTGTGCTAAAAAACCCTTTATTTCGGAGCTCACCCCAGCACTCCTCTGAGCCTCCAAGCTGAGCTCCCCACTGAGCCAGTCTCTGAGCCTTCCTGGAGACACGAGGAAGCTCTTTCTCCATAGCGACTCAGAGCAGGGGCTCCTCAGCAACTGCTCAGGGAGCATCTGGTGGCTACCAGGACAGCACATCTGCTGCACAGGAAGGGCTCTGCAGCAAGATTTTTAAAGGATAAGGTTTGCTTCAGAATGGTCTGTGGATAGCAGCTGACCGCCAGCAGGCTACTTGCTCTTTGGAGGCCAGTAGCAACCCACAAGCCACCGTTTATTACTTCCTTCAGGGAAGGGAAGCTTTAAGTTGTTGCAGGCGAGGAGAAAAGGAGAAGATGCTTTATACGAATAAAATGTTGATGCTTAGTTCCTGTGTTCCTGCACAGTTCAGGTGTCAGAGTAAACATCTCAGACACAGCTATTCTGAGCAATATGTACAAATGAATTTCAGCTACAGGAAAAGGAGATGGTTTGGTTTTGCATTCGAGCTTTTGTTGTTGGGTGTCTCTGCTTGATCCATCTCCATGCTTATCAGCATGGTTGTATTGTAGCAAGTGTTACTTTAAATTTAGAATTTTCTTGTGATCTCATTTTGAAGGACTTTGATAACTTTTATGCCTGCATGCATGAGAGCTTACAAAAGCAAAGCTAGTGTTGGTTGCAGTGTAATTTTTGTACGCTCAAAGCACTGTTTTATAATAATCTTACAAAAAAGCACATCGGGGCCTGTTTCTAGGGGACCTAAATTAGGGTCCTAGATTGGGGCTTCAAAGCGTGTTTACACAGTGAATAAATGAAAGCAAGGAGTAGCCTTGACTCAGTGTTCAGCTCGGACACAGCCCGTAGAAGCAGCAGTGTAAGGAAGTTGGTCTGTCCAAGGTCAGTCCAATGTCCAGTCCAGTTCAGCAGTACCAGAAAATGTTGTCTCCAGCTGTGCTGGACAGATTGCCAGGCTGCACTCCTCAAGCTCTTCCGGAGGGGTAGTTTCAGAGTCATTACTGACAAGTGGATTTTGTGAAAATACAGTCTTAAAAGTGATGGCGGGGGTTTTTTTGTGTGTATTTTAAGATTTATTGCCTCCCACATTTCTGAAGAGGACAACAGATCATAACTTTGTCCTGACTTACTCTGATGAATTTAATATTGGACATCCAGGTGCTTGGGTTTTACCTTTTTATCTATCTGCATGCACCTTAGTAATTTTTGGCCAGCCATAGGACTTCCAGGTCTATGTATCTCTGGAGAGATCACTCTCTGTTCTTCCCAAGCTTCCAATTTTAAAATAAAAGTAAAGTATGGAATGAATGCAGTACTTAACTCCAGAGCAATAAATGGCACTAAAATATTACTTAGTGTATTGTTTGTCGAAGTATATATATGGACACTATTGATAATACACAGAATAAGAAATGCTAAATACTTGCAAGATTTATTTTACTGTAAATATGAAGAGTAGCTTTTACATGTGTATGTATTACCAAAGTCTTATTCATAAACTGTGGATGTCAGAAGAGGCAAAAGTCACAAGCAGTGGGAAAGCTTTTATTAATGTTGAACTTTGTTTTCCTGTATCCGGCCTCAGGATCATGGCTCAGGTGAATTTATTAGTAGGACAAACCCTCCAGTCTTGCCGTTAGAGAGAATTTCACATCCAAACTTACTCTTTAAAGTTCGGTGCTGTTGGTTTAGAATAGAACAGCCAGTTGCTGAATGCTCAGACCCTTAGCCCAAGTCAGGTATTCAGGATTTCAGTCTTAATGTGGTTCTGCATTTAAGCTAATAAACTTTGTCAGCTCTGACCTGCATCTGCACTTTCAACCTACTGCACCCAGCCCAGTAATACCTCTGATTTGATAGACATGCTAGCCAGCCACTGTTACAAGTGGCTAGATAGAACTGTCTAAAGTAGCTCCACTTCTTTAATTCTTGCTTATACAGTCCTAGGAGGCTCTGGTCTCTGCTTAGTGCTGACTAGTTCAAACTATGCGTTTTTACGTTGTGCATATCAGGCATAAGATGCTACATAAAATAAGCATGTGAACTGAAGTGGTTTTTTGTTTGGTTTTGGAGCAGTGTTCATAATGAAGTAATTGAAGGTAGTTGAATTGGATGATAAGAAGTAAAGAATATCAGTTCTCAGTTAACTCTGTTCTAAATTTCCCAGTTTAATGCTGGATTTCCTCTGCTGCATATTGGCAAGACTTTTTGGCTGAGGCCCTAGTTTGTTCCAGTTGTCACTTCTGATGCTTTCTATATCTCCCAACACGCAACCCCTGGCACTCTTTGACAGTTGAGTAGCTGTTCAGTCTAACCGGGGGGGTTAGCTGGCAAATGGCAGGTACAAATAGCTATATTTTTTTATTTTTTCCCCTTTAGTCCCTCCTCCTCTGTTCTAGCCATTTCTTTTTTCTCCTGGCTGTTTTTCACTACTTCTGTCTTTCACTTGTGGAATTAGAGCAAGAAACTGAAAGGCAGTATTTCCTCTTCGCTGCTCAGTGCACCCATTACCCAGAGGTGTATCTGAACTGTCGGGCACATGTAGCTGTCTGCACACATGCCTCAGGCTTACCTGTGCCCGTGCTCTCATCCACAGTGATGCAGCCCTTGTGCAGTTCTCCTTGTCAGATGTTTGCTAGGGTGCAGTTTTGTGGGGGCTGCTGTGCGTGTCCTGACCCTGACACAAATCCTTGTCTTGTCTTGTCTTTTCTTGCGGTCCCCAAGTGCCCCTTCCCAACTGTGTTTTTTTCTGTTCCAGATTGTACTTCTGGAAGTGGAGTCCAGGTAGTACAGCTACCTCTGTGCTGTGGCTGATGTCCTTCCTCAACTGAACAGAACTTTAACATCATCTTTCCAGGTCTCCAGCCTTGCTGTGGGGACTCTGGTTTGCCGTTCACCTCAGTGGGCATAGCTGGGTCATGTTGTGCAAACACACACTTGATTTGCCATGGTCCAAAAAGCAAATGCTTGTAGTCTGCACAGCTCTTGTGTTTAAAAAACCTGTCAAAATGCCAGTGTGATGCTTCTAAGCTCAGTGTTTCCTTGGCATTCTGTGGCTTTTCCAGGGTCTGGGCGAATGTTCCCCCTGCTTTCCATGGCACTGTACCAGAGGCTCTACTTCTCAGTCAGACTTTTCTCCTTCCATGTGCTGTCTTAGTCTCTCAGGCCAGTCTCCTTTCGCCAGAGCTTACCGGGCAGGTAAAGAAGCACTAAAAGCTTATAGTTTTCCT
Source organism: Steatornis caripensis (assembly GCA_013398225.1). Taxonomy (NCBI): domain Eukaryota; kingdom Metazoa; phylum Chordata; class Aves; order Caprimulgiformes; family Steatornithidae; genus Steatornis; species Steatornis caripensis. Next base: position 465,018 of record VZSC01011565.1, read on the forward strand.
CCTTTTTCAAGGTTTGAGACTTTTCCTCAGCTTTGCATCTTTTAAGATAGAATTTCTTTTTGCACTTGTGTTGCTCCCACTGCTAGTAATTCCTATTTCTGCTCACACAGACTTTCTTTGGAGAAGCTGGAGACATCTGGTTTCTTTACTGCAAGAGGAACACCTTAGAACACCTTAGAAAAAATATCTTTAACAACCTTACAGACTATCTGACATACTGATCATGGAACAGCATTTTTAAATTACTTCTTGCTGTTATAAAATGTTTTTTTCCCTTTTAGAAAGTAGGCTTTGGTACAGGTACTTGGGACAGAGAATCTTAGCTGCTGTGGGACATGACTGAGTGATTGTAATAGCAGTATGAGAAATGGGGTAACTTGACATCCTATATGAAAGTGCTTATCAGTCCACTCATCTTGGTAATAGAAGCATTGATTAAACCTGTCTGAATGTGAACACACAGACAATGAGAATTGCTCAGAGATTTGTAAATAGAATTAATTTCCATCACGAAACTGCTTTTTTAGGAATAAACTGCCAGTTTTGCACTTGCCTTGTTCAAGGTAAAATTTAAAGCTGAACCTACAGAGATCTTCCCTAGCACTGGTCATCCTTACCCATCCCTTTCAGCTCTGCCTCTGGAATGTTTAAATACTGATTTCTGTGCTGCAACCGGTTTTACTTCAGAGCTCAGTGCTTACAAATGCAGATGTATTTAGTAGCAGTACATCTCTTCCCCCCACCCTCCTCTGCTTTCTTCATCCCCCCACCCACCCCCCCACCTCCAGATAG
>VZSC01011565.1:465845-547148 GCA_013398225.1 Steatornis caripensis
AATATTCTCCATTTCATACTATACCATATAGTAATGGCACAGCTGAGAGAGAGGAGCTAAGTATCTTTTAATTCCCACTCAGGGTCACCTTATAGACCATGCTACATCCTTAAAATATCAGGATACAATAATGTGCATCTATCAGGATGGCAGCAGAATCCTTTATGTTGCTTTGGAGATGTAGTCTTCCAGTTTATTTTGCAGATATAACTTCTAAATTCACAAGTGTATGACCTAAGGTAATAAAATTTCACATGTGACCTTTCTTAGTCATGATTCTATGATTCTATGATTACAGAATGCAGATACGGTAAATTAGTTTGGATTCTTTCCATTGTTTTCTGTGATTCAGTTATGTACTTGATATCAAGTATATACTTAGGTATTTAGGCAACACAAAATCCATTTTTAACTCAGGTATTTAACTTGTGTTGCCAAAGGAAGGTATTGTTCACAGTATTGTTTCATGCTTGCATTTTAACCCCCGAAAACTTCCTTAAAATTGAAGTTCTACACTGTTCTAGCCTTTTAAACAATTATCAGTAGCACATATCTTAAAGTTACCTGATAGATGTGCAGTTTTAGTATGTCTGAGTTTTTATTGCTTGGTTAAATTTGCCTTTATGTATTTGCAGTTAGGCATTTTGTACAGGCCTCTGTAAATAACACTGGAGGAGAAGCATGTCCTGAAAGGAGAGAGGGAGAACTCATTGAAAGTTCAGGGCAGAAAGTATTTGGCTTCTTTAAAGAAACTGTAGTTCTGGCAGCAGGAGCAGATTATTCCACAAGTTTGAAGCAGCTTTGTCAAAGCTTGTGTCATGGCAAACTGGAGTTTTGTTAACCTGTGGTGAGCTGCTGCAGGTTTCTACATCAGTGACTTAGGATGACACGTTAGATAATGTTGAGCATGAAGTGGTAGTTATATAGTAGTAGGGATATTGCTTTAGTCCTTAAAAGTAGGAAGTTCAGAGCAGTCTTTGCACCAGGCCAATGCTGTGTCACCATCAGTTGGTACCCAGTCACTGAGCACTTAGCACAAATTGCTAAAGTAAGATGGATAATCCAACCCAATTTTAAAATTACTTTAAAATGTATACTTACACCTTTAAAAAAAGGGGAGGGGGGCAGGGGCTTCCAACTACAATAATACAGTTGCATTGATGCATTTAGAAAGGAAACAAAGTTTTGATTCTGCCAGTGCTTCAGTTGGTGAGTGATTTCTATGCAGTCTCTGAAATCCATGCACTGGATAGGCAGGTAAAGTCGCATGTTTTTAAGTCTTTGTAGACCCCGCGTAGACAAAGCTTTTCATCTGACTTTCTTATCTGAAGGTGTTATCCAAGAGGACGGATGTTAGATAACATCTTACCTAAGAATGAAATCTAAAGAGAAAAGTTTAGTAACGGACCAGAGCAGCCCAGTTTAGAGAGTTCATTTGTGGATGGCTGTTGGCAGACTGTTCACTGGAACAGGTCCTTGCAAAGTGAAGGCAGAGGGTGGGGGTAGGGGGGGTGGTGGTGCAGCTCTTCACAGCTTTTCCCATCAGTGGAAGCTCAGGGTGGAGTGTTTGGCCCTATGATCTTTCCTTCAATTAGGGTGAGTGGGCAGTGTGGTTCTCGTGTGGCTCTGGGCAAATCACTTACGGTTTTGGTCCAACATCAAAAACACTAGAAGGAAAAAAAAATCAGAACAACAACATATCAGAAAGTACTTCATGGGGTGAAATAAAAGACAAAGCCAGACTCCTCTTCGTGGCATACAGTGACAAGACAGGAGATGATGGGCACAAAACTGAAATACAGGAAATACCGTTCAGACATAAGAAAAACTTGTCTGTTGTGAAGAGTGGTCAAAGACTGGCACAGGTTGCTCAGAGCAGTGTGGAGTCTCCATCCTTAGAGATATTCAAAACCCAACTGGGCATGGCCTGCTCAAGGCAACACCACTTTGAGCAGAGGTGATGGACTACATGATCTCCTGATCCCTTGCAGCCTCAACAACTCGGATTCTGTGATTCTCTTTCCCAGTATATCTACACTATTACCAGGCTGCCTTCAGCCTTTTAAGTTTCCAGAATGCTTCACAGAAAAAATATTCTATTATTTCTAACACTTCTTCACACAACTTTTTTTTTCTCCATAAAAAGACAGTGGTGCAAGATAAGCAGCAGAGCAAGTATTAGGTAGTTGAACGGTGTCTCTCTTGGCATGTGTTAGGTTATTGAATCTTACTGGAACTAGTGTTGTCAATATTTAGGTTTGGATTTTAGATATTTAATTGTCTGATTAATCTGTTTGTATCTTAGAGCAAGAGATATTTTATGTGGGAACACACGTACACTAAATGCTTGTGCCAATTCTTATTTGATATCCAGCATCATTAAAATTTATGGATGTGCCATCTGTTCTTTTCTTCATCCCTCGTCACATGAGTGGTCATATGAGTGTGTACTCAAACTGTGTCACAAAATATTCTAAGGAAATGTCAAAGAGGAGGAAATACAGAGAAAATATTACTCTGTGTACCTAGGCTCTGTTACAAGTGTATTATCTGCATGGCATTTCAGCCATTGTTTTGAAGTTGAGTATTGCATAGTCCCATGACGCAATGCTTCAAGAAAATAATGTGCGTGTACCGTATGAGAGAAGCGAAGAAACTTGTGCTGAAGGTATTAGAACATCAGTGCTCTTGCTAGTGCTCAGAAACAATATTTTTAGTATTTTAAACCAGTTTTCTGTATGATGCCCTAGGCTGGGCTGATGGGAATCATGATGTAGGTTCCCCATGCATTAGAGTGGGACTTTTTCTGAGAATGTTCTAAATGGCTGATTCAGGCAGGAGGAAAGTCTGGTTTTAGTAATTTGTAAAGAGTCTACGAAGTTTTTACCAGTATCTCATACCATGCCTTTAGAAACCTAGGATCTGAAAGTCACCTTTAGCTGTAAGGCTTCCTCATTGCATCCAAACATTGCAATACGTTTGGATGTTTGCTGCTTCAGAGTATCTCTGCAATTTCATTCTGTTATTCCCACTAACTTGCTTTTATCAGTGTAATTAATCCAGCTTCCTCCAAGGGAAATCAAATTTAAAAGAAAAGAAAAAAACCTAAAGGCTGCTGTTGTTTGGAAGTAGTTGTTTCCAAAGCATCACTGAGAAGGAAGAGTGAAAATTAGCTGCGTGTGTAGGATTAGCATAGCACGAAAAAATCATACACCTTATTAAAACCAACATTGTTAAAATGGAATCTTCTTGTGGCTCTTTCCTCAGCTTGGATGGGAACTTGTATTGTGGCTTCAATGTTATTTGTGTAACCTTCAGGGTTTTTTCTATGCAAAATGATGTAGACTGGTATTAAAGTGGTATTTCAGAATGGTCTGGTTTTAAAAAGAATTCAACGATGTTTAAGTTGCATTGTAATAGAGTGGTTGAGCTGTTGTTTAGTAATATTGTTAATTAATATCTTTCATTTTCCTTCCTTGTTTTTGCAGCTGAAGGTTCAAAAATACAAGACAAGAAAGTCAGTTCAGGACAAAGCAGCACCGGAACTAAAACAGGTACGCCATTCCATATGCTTCATGTTATCAGGCTGTTTGCCTCAATGGTGTATGACAAACAGCTGCCGTCTTAGGAACTTTTAGAATGTTTGATGCTCTAATACCTCTCTCACTGTTTCAGTCAAAACTGGTATCAGTGACTGTTCATATTTAGTTAGCTGGAGTCTCTGATCATTGGAAAAAAAAAATCTACCTTTAGAACAGCTTAGGAGTGAGGGCTGAGGGGTGAGATAAGGCAACAGAAGCCACTATGCTTGCATCTGTGCTTGTATGAGAATTACCTGCTGTAGGCAAGGATTTACATCTTTATATAAATATGTTTCTGTTCAGGCGTTTCTTCACTTATCACAAAGCATGCCATATTCTGTAATATACTCTATGCAGTGGGCAAATGTTTGTAATTACTTCATCATACCTGATTGGTATATTGTATGGATTTAATTAACTGTTCACTTACACAGATGAAAACATATGTACTAAAATGCTTATTGTAGTCCTTGATGCCACAAGTCTGTTCAACTTGCATGCTTAGACTAAGATCCAGAAGAACACTTAAATATCTAAATTCTGCCTGTATTGCAATTCAGGTACCCAAGCTTAAAATATGGAATTAAGTGGTGTATAGATGCCTGAGAAAGCATAGGTGCTTGTGTTGCTGAGGACTAGGCACATTGTAAGCACTCCCGTTTCAGCTCCTTGACAGACTGGCAGCTCAGTGGCTGGTTTGAACTGACAGAATCTTGTCTATCCCCAAACTGGGTTGGATGCGTTTGGCCTAGGTCTCCAAAAGGAAGCAATCCCAGTGCTGTCTGTGTTCAGATCACACCTTGCGTATTCTGCCAGGCAACGCTGGGTCCAGCACAAAGCGCAACATTTATTGCTGCTCGCAATCAGAAAAAGAGGGGAGAATGGAGATAACATTACCCCCTTCCACGGGAAAACAAGAACTCTTGGCATTGGACAGTGTTCAATATCTGCTTTATTCTGCAGTAGTTTAATCCCACTTTTCATTTCTCAGGAGGGTGTCCTAGCTGCTCCCATGTTGCCTTCGTCTATGCTGGTGTGTAGAAAGGAATGCAAAATTTCTGGGGCTAGAGAGAGGGAGGGTAAAGGCACATGTGCTGGGTTTAGCTCTGTACCCAGCTGATGAGATTCCTTGCTGAAGAGAGTTCCTGAGAGCTGGCGGTTTGGGGTTTTTTTGTGTGGTTTGTTGTTGTTTTTCTTTAGACTGCATGTGAATTTTGTCAAACAGTGTTGGTTAAATACCAAACGGAAGAGTTTACAGCAGGAGTGACAGCTGTCACTATAAACAGTGTCATTACTGTCTGAAAGGTGTCTACAGGCTGAACAAATATTAGGAGTCCAAGGCAATTCTGAATGCGTGCATGGCAGTGCAAAGGGAGCTGAGAGTTTGAGATCCAAGCAATGCATCTTTTCAAATAATGGTGTGGCTTACATTTCTTTCTCCTGTTGGCACCTCTGTGAACTATGTTGTTTTCCACTCGATACCCATTTTAGTTTTTTTTTAGTTTTGGTTTCTTTAATACAAGAAATTAGCATCCTAGGAATCAAGGTCAGGAGGGAAGCAGACATTTGTGAGAAGAGATCGAGAGGGTCATAGGTAGGAATGAAGAATAATAGTAGTCTGACTCGTGAAGTCACACTGAGTGCAGCTGATAGTTGCCTGAGCCACAGAAACTGGCTGTATGTAGTAAATACATATGACAGTTACTAATTTAGCAAAATTACAACCTAATTTCTACAAATGTCAACCGTACTTAAGAGTTCAGTGAGTATTCATTATATAGAAGATTTTGCAAAGCTTGCATTTCCCTTTTGTTAGTATAATTGGGGACCAAAAATGACTGACACTTCAGTGCTGAATTTGTGCAAAATACCATTCATCGCTTCTAAGCTCTTTTAAATAAACTAGTGAATTCTTAAAAATGATTTTGAACTAACAGTAAGTGGTGTAAGTTTATGAAACATACTAGTTTAGAGGCTTAATTTCCAGCAATAGGTACAAAATTAATTTCTCCTTTATAGAGCTATGGCTTATTTAAACTCCAAACATCCCTCCTGGGTAAGACACTAAACATTTGTATGTTTAAATAAAGTGTAGTGAAATTGATTGCTGAGCATGAGTTGATGCACGTTGCATCATAACCAGACTGCAGCTTCTACAGCAGCATGTTGGTCTTCCTGGAGTGTTCTCTGTAAGGCTTTGCGTATGCCCAGTTCTCAGTTATTTCTGTAAGAACTGAGGAATTCTTGCAGAATTTGTTGCAAATGACCCGTTTCCCATCTCCTTGTGCAGCAACTTAAAGCTATTGCCTGACGATGGATATCAGCAAGAGAGAGTACAAAGTACCCTGTGTGTTTGTCCTGGTGTTCTAGTGAAATGCCAGTCCCCCAGGTATTTGGCCTGGTGGGTTGTTAATAGCAGAGACATGAGAAATAAAATGGGGAGCAGGGCCAGTGAACGTTCTTGATTTGCCACAATTTGAAGTTATTGAAGCTGTGTACCCGGGGTGTCAGCAGAGCATCTGGATTCAGAATGAAATTGTTGGAGGTTGGGGTTGTAGCCAAATTATGAAGAATCATGTTCAAGGCTTAGAAAAGACATTTTAGTTAACAGTTTAAGATTTGCACAAGTAATGTATGCTCCAGCTTTTAGCAGAGCAGAGGCAATGCTTGTCTGCTGCAAAGGTGTTATCCGCACCGTTGTGCCAATATTGATTTAGTTCTTTGTGCTCCAAATGTATGCAAAATAGCTTGTCACTGAAGACATGCTTACACTCTGCATAGCCTGCAACTTAATGTGAATTCTTTAGGACTGTTCTAACATTCCGGAGTGTTGAGAGAGGGGCTCTGTGTGTGTGAACTATCAGGTGTGTGATATAGAAAAAAAATAATTGGATATCTTCAAAAAGAATGACAGAGGGCAGCTTTAAAAATTTATTTTATTCCTTGCATTGCTTATAATTAGGTATTCTTAAGGGAGATCTTTTCAGTTTGCTTGTCCATGTAACCCTCCTGCCTCTTTGAAGAATTGCTGCATCTCCCCGATGGGGAAATCTGTCCTCTCAAGAATGGAAAAAAACCAAACTGGAAGGAGAATAGTACATTCTGAAAGAAGCAGGATTTTTCATTATTCCCCAGTGTCTCATCATTGTCTGTCAACTCGATGTTACATTGACTTTGACAGCCCTTGAAGGGAATCCTTGTTTTCCAGGGGAATTCATATTGGGTGTGCATTATTCCACTAGCACTAATTACTCATGCTACAGAAATCCATGTTTTGTGAATCTCGTGTACCAGCCACGAGAAGCAATATTATTACCCTTTTGACCTGTGTCTGCATGCTGAAGAAAATGCATGCAAGTCGGCACACTTTTTAACATCAGCCAGAGGTTAATCTACACCATACATTGGACAAATCTATGCAGTGGTGTGGCTAGGCATAGTTTCGTGAGTGGCAGCGCTGTGTGCTATTCCACCAACATTCAGCCAATGGATCTGTAACTGGGTGATGGATTACCTTTGTCTTTGCTGGTGACTTGTCCACTTGTTGCACCTCTCATTGAGGCTATCAGTTTGAATGTTCTTCCTCCTACCAGCTATGCAATGGATCTTCTCCTTGCAACTCTTATTTTGCATCACTGTTGGTGCCGTTAATTGTGGCTGTAGTCTCTGACTGTTGTTGAGATGACAGTTTTTCACCGATGAGAGTTCAAGAGTAATTAAACGTCAGTGAACTCTCTCATCCAAGAAATCTTTTCATCCTAATGCAGAAATTTCTCTTAGAGTATGAAATGCTCATTACTGATTTTTCATGTAATTCAAATAACTATTCAAAATCTGTCTAGCACATCCTCATGTCAGGGACTTATTTTGCAAATATCTTTAACCACGTTTTTATGATGTATTGTTTTGCTAGTAACTTTTTCACAGGTATGCAGTCTATACACAAATAGGCTGACTTTACATGTTTTTACAAATTGCTAACTTGTGTATTCGCACTGAATAGTGAAAAGGATCTGTTGTCTTGTTTTTATGTGCACTTCCATGGTAACAGTATTCTAGGTAGTTCTTTGTCTTAAAATACATTAAAACTGAGTTCCCCTCGACACCGAAATAAATCAGAGTGTTTCCTTATACCCAGAAATATTTTTGATTTTTCTGTGGGGTTTTTTGTTTACTTGTGTTTTTATCCAAAGCAGATTTTTTAAGTGCTAGTGAAAAAGCATAAAATGAACAGCTTTCCAGGTTTAACAGAACAGGCTAAGGCTGAGTAGGAAATTAGTTTTGGCAGCATGCTGAGATGAATTGGTAACTTGGATTTTGTTCTGTTTTTGTCTGGAACAGTTTCACTGCTGAGGCTGGAAGTAGGATACTAGCTGTTCAGCGTTTTGTTGTTTTCCAGAGAACTCAATGAGCAAGTGATATTTTTTCCAACCAAGTCTGAATTTCTGTAGTCAAGCCTGGGCTCTGACACAGATTTTTGATATTAGTCTTAGTCTTAGTGCTGTGATCCAAGTGGCCAGTTGCAGGTTTTTTCAAAGAAATTGTGTAGCTAACTCAATCTACAAGGATAGCTGGGGAAACCATCATCTTACTTTACTGGTATTATACCAGTTGGTGCGTGTGATGCATTTTCTGCACGTGTTTGCCAGAGCTTTTAACACACGCGCACTCAAATGTCTGTGGAGATCAGTATCATACGATCTTCAGAAGCTCAACCAGAACTGCTACAGTGTTTTGATCCAATCTGTTTTGCTTGGCTACTGAGCGTCTTCGGTCCTGTGAAGTAGGGCTTATTGGGTTTTTTTGAGGCAATACTGGTGAGAAGAGGGTGCTGTATAATAATACAAGTTCCTGTGGATAAGTTTGGGAGAGAGGTTATGGAATAATAGACAGTATTTTGTCAGAATGATCTCAAGCCATTTATAGGCTCAGAAACAAAACAAAACTTCTTCCTGGATTTTCACAGGTGGTAGTTAGTCTTGCTTGGAATTCAGAGTTACAACTTAGTCCATTTTGGGGAGTGTTTTACATCTTCATAATTAGGATATATTAGTATTTTTTTAATTGTTCCATCTTTTTTTCATAAGATGAAATTGTGGAAACGTGATCTATTTTGAAAGTAGAATAGCTCGAGTTGTTTAATGGTTATTCACTAAAAGCTTGTTTATAGTACTATTTGGTTTCATGCTATATGCCTAGTAATTTCCTCTTTCCTCCATCTGCAGATCACCCAACGATACTAAAGGTTGATGACAGGCAACGACTTGCTAGAGAACGGAGAGAAGAACGAGAAAAACAGCTAGGTAAGGCCTACTCTTTATTGGGCTTTTTTATTGTTTGGGTGCTTTTTATGGGCTATCATCTGCATGCAATGTTTTTGCCAGTTTGCTTTTAGGAGCGTTCAGCAAACCGATTGTGCTAGATATTCAATAATGTCATTCTAGGTACTCTGTTACATCTTTAAAGTAGGTCTTTTAATTCATACACATCTTGGGATTTATCATTGTTATACCTGTCACATACCTACTATTACCTTTGTGAATCTGAATGAAAAATGGGTTGATTTCTGAAATCATGCAAGAAAGCTTCACTGATCTAAATGGAATTTTCAACTTCTATAATTTTTTTACCAATTAAGGTTAGACTTCTTAATATGTTGAAGCGTTCTTTATTGCCGTAAAATAGAATTGCAGAATATGTTGCCAATATATGGTTTGAATTTTTCTACCTAAACTTGGATTTTTATCAGGTAAAACCTTTAGTAGGTGTCAAATACATGTGCTCGATATCTTATAAAATGTCACCTGTGCATGAGCATACATAACGCTATTCTAGTGAATAGCGAAGATTATTTAACAAGCAGTACTGATGGGCAGTATGCTGAGTGTGGTAGTGGGAGAATTATAGAATTATGTGAAGCCAAATTGATGGCTTTCTGAAAACTATTTATACGACTGGCTGCCACAACATTCCGTGGCAATTGGGAGGCTGGGGAACTCAAGTATTTCCTCTTATTTTTCACACGTTCACCTTGATTTCTTTGTATGCTGCATTGTTCTTATGGCTTTAGAAACAGAAGTTCTTCATTTCCATTTTCTAGCTTCTGTAAGTTTATAGAACTGTATCATAACTCCAGCCAGATTTATGCTGCTTTTTTTAACCTGGAGAGCCATGACGTATTGCCATCTAGGTCTTAATAGCTTTAAAATCCTAACTTTTTACAGCACCTTACAACATTGTACTAACCATGCATTAATCATTAGGGTTGTTTTGGAGGGGGAAAAAGAAAGCTTTGGTTTTGACTTGCTCAAGGGAATAACATGATGGGATGTTTGCCAATCCCTAAAAAGCTGCTCCTGGAGTTGAGGTTGATGGTATGAATAGACAGTTTCCTCAGGTTCCAGAGCAAATGGTGGTTACTGACCTATTTTAATTAATTTGTCATAGATGACACTTCCATGTCTTGAACTCATTCTGTTTGCAGGTTCAATATTTGTGTAGTAACAATGCTTTACTCAAGTGCAGAGAGAGATGCTTTCCTTAAGTTTTCCTGAACTCTGATTTTTCTAGCTGTTGATAAATATCTGTTACTGGAAGGACATGACTTTGTTTGAGAATTGTGTCATTTTACATGACATATTTTGAAAGCAACATCAAACTCTGTAGGGTTTTTTTTTAAGTTGATGTGGAATCCTTCATTCCTAAATGGGAGAGGTTTTGCATGTCCCTGTGATGTATGAGTGTATTGTGTGTTCTTGCATGAAGAATTATTTTGAACTAACAAGAAAATTGAAAGTTGTGTTGTACTTTCATCTGTATATTTGTATTTTAACATTATGACTTAGGAGCTGTCTCTTGAGATGTGTGTTCCACTACAGCAAAGCAATGATTTTTACAATGGCATGCAAGCTTTTTTTTTTTCGGTGCAGAACCTAGATAATCAGTCACTCATGTCATGTGAACCATAGCAAAGAAATGCCTAAGCTGTCTGTCTTAAACATCAAGTTGTATAATGTCGTTACATAAATGTGTCCTGCTGAAAATTAAGAGTTGGATTTTGTTGAAACTAGGACATCAATCATGGAGCAGTAAAGCAACTGAAGGAAGGAATTTTTTTAATAGAATTAAGATGGATTTAAACTTAATTCTCTCCTTTCGATTCAGGGAACCTGTCAAGTTCAGCAAAGCCTTCTTTTTAAGCAGAAGTTGAGAATTTCAGTAATACTTCAAGTGAAACTATTCTCTACTGCCAAATACTAGACAGCGTTCAGTTCCGTAAGTGTAGAGCTGGTAGTAATCTATAACAACTTAATTTTGTACTTTCAGCAACTTGAACTGTAGGAGGTCACATTATCTACCTTTTTATGAAAACTAAGTTGTTCAACCCCTCTGTTGAGGTTGTGTAGAGTACCAGTTTCATGAGGACTGTGTTTCTTTATTGGGCAATATTTTGATGTTATGGGAGGATTGATTTGAGACCTCTTAATGAAAGTTTAGAGAGTAGAAAAGCTAAGTGCTGTTATTTTTATTATCTGGATACATATAACATATGTGTGATGGCACTGTCGTATCTGCTGTTTCTTGAAGATCATGTTATGCTACCTAATTGAAGAGAATAAAAAGGTTTCTAGAAAAACGCCCCTTTCGCCTTAGCATATTCATGTCTAATTTTGGAACTTTCTTTAGAAAACGTAGAAGGCACGCAGGGACATGTACGCTATTTCGGCTATTCAATCTATCAAGAAGGAAGGATTTTTTTTTAGTTCCTTCACTGTAGTAAAAGCATTGCTTTTGAAATGCCATCCCAGCACTTCTAAAAGGTGAATTCTTTGGCTTTTTTCTGTGCAACTCATGTTTTGCATGACTAATAAATTGTATCAATTTTTGGTATTTTAGCTTTATCCTTAGACTTGCCTTTTCACATGGGCAGAAATAAAGGAATTGCTTAGCAGCCATGCTTCAAGATTTTTATTCCCCCGACTGTTTGGTGATGTGTGTATTACTTGTTGATATGCCCATTCAGACCTTTAAAAGATTATTGGGGTAATGTTTACTTGATTCTATAAACAATGCTTCCAATGTGTGACTTGCTCTTTAGTAATCAGGTTTTCATTTTGTGCTGTTTCTGCTAGCACTCTTTCCCACAGTGCCTATGCGTGAATTTAACACTTGTCCTTTAAAATACAAATAGCGGATCTCTGTGTGTGAGACCAACCCTCTTGGGTCATGCAAGACAGGAATCCCAAGAGAGGTGGTGGTAGGTGAGGGTGACAGCTGTCAAATGGAGCTGTTCTGAAGAGGACAGAGTGAAAGGAGCTCTCACACTTCTCCTGGTGCCAGCTCGGCCCTATGGTTCCTTCTTTCAATGTCAGGCTGACCAGCTGTGTTTGGCGCTGGACTGTGTGAGACACATGTCAGAACTATTTGTGAAAGCAAAAATGGTAGATGGCCTGGTCAAACTGGAAGAGTTTAGTAACAGCTTCTGCTTTTTCGGTAGGGGGACTTCACTCTTACCTCTGCCGCATTGGTTGTATCTGTACTGGCAAAATAAACAGTGTTGCTGAAGAGCATTCCCTGGTGCTGAAACTCAGTTAGTCTTGCTATTGAATTGTTATGATGGATCTTGGGAGTTGGCAGGGGAGGCCCATGGGCTTTTCGTCATGTGTTGATTGAGTACTGGCACCATTTTGGAGGGTAGGAGTTTAGTAGTACAGGTTGAAGTTGTTGCATGCCAGTTGGTCTCTGGGCACATTCTGTTGATTAGCATAGACTTGATTCTCTGTAACTGGGAAGAAAAAAATCAAAATGTGTTTTTCAACAGAGAAAGTTACTGGGATTTTAGAATGGATTTCGTTCTGATAGCCTTAGGTAGTGGCCTAGCAAAGAGGAAGAGTTGGGAATTTCTTGGTTTTACTTTGCAGTATCTCAGTCCCTGATTCTTGAGAAAACAATTTTAAGTCTTACATCTGTGTATGTTTTATCTACACTAATCCTGCTTGAACACTGACCTTTTTTAATCACAGTTATGATCCTGACAACGACACATGGCTCATTTAGTTTCTGGCATTAGAAACACAAGATGGTAATCCTGCCATCTGACTTAACTCTTCATTTAAGCAAATCTGTTACTAACCTTGGTTTTTATAATATGTCTGAGTTTCAGATTGGTAAATACATTAAATTCTTAATACTTAAATGCATAACCATTAAAATAGTATCTTACAGATCACATTATGATACATATTCCTCTCCTGTTTGAAAGTGATTATTGGCAAAATATCACATTAATAAAAATCGCAATTTTTTTCTGATACTGAATTCCTTCTGGCTTATTGTCTTCTCTGGCAGTTGGGGACAGAACTTTATCCAACATTTCCACAGTCAGAAGCACCACAGAAACTGGGAATCAGTGACCCTAGCATATGAATCATTTTGGGATCTCCTCAGAGGACTTGAGTGTCAGAAGGCTTTATAAGACAAGAACACAATTTTTAAGGAAGGTTAGTTTAAAAATTTCTGTGCTGAATGTCCCTCAGAGCATGGTTACTGGGTAAAGGTTGGCTTAGAGAATTTAACATTAACTTCAGCTTTAATTACAGCTCTGAAGTTCACCTTTTAATTAATTCAGTCAGCCATTTCTGTAGTCTGATGAAATGTCCCCATTTTTAGGTATGGTTAAAGCATCACTGATCCATTTTTCTGCTAATGTAGCAAGGAGGTGATCAGTCTCGGACAGTGTGGAGCTGGCAGTGAGGAAAGGTGAAACAGCGGTCAGAGGAGAAAGCTAATGCTGAGGTCGGTGCTGTAAAGTCAGGAAAGATAAAGGCTGGCAAGATTGACAAAGACTGTGGGATCTTTACTCAGGTAAGCTGTGCCTCCAAGGTAGATGCAAAAAGCAGGCTGAGAAAGTGCAGTGCTAGACTGATCTGCCTTTATGTAGGCAGTAAACCAGAAGAAAAAGGATTAAAGTGAAGAGACAGCAGAAGGGACATCAAAAGAGAAGCTGGGGAAACCTCTCCTTGCTTCACATGGATAAACAGAAAACAGAGGCTTTGACACTTAATGCATACTCCCCTTTCCCTCACATCCTAAAACCCCTGCAAAGAATGGCTCTCTGTCTGTGGTTTCTTTCCCCAATCATGCACACAAAATTATTTCTACAAGAAACATGCATCGTTTGCAGTTAACATCTCCCACATTGAATTAGTCAATTCTAGTGTAGAAATGATTGGTTTCAAGTCTTGTGTGTCCCTTAGTATTGGAATGTTTCTTTCTTGATTGACCTTGTTTTCTTTTGCTCTGTTACTCACTTCAGAGGCACTAGAAATACAGCCTTAAATATTTTGTTTTGTAATCTAATCCAGCATTACTAGTTTGCAAATAAGCAGAAGGTATTAACGGCATGTCCAGGGCTCAATTTCTAAATCTTTTCTTTTGTGCTCTAATTTTATGTCCTTGTATCACATGATTGTGTTCAAATTTATAGATTGTACTAAGTAATGAGATAGAACAAGGATCAGGTTGGAACTTTTCTTTGTATTTTTCAGCTTTAATGTAAATGTTCCTATGCCATTTAAGTTTTCAGCATGCAGGTGCTATTTGAACAATGACGAAGCTTTCTTTGAAGGATCCTTCCATGTTGTCAGACAATGTGTGTTACTACAAGGGAGAGAAGTACCACGAAGCTGGTAAGGCGCAGCCCCAAGAAAAAGCCTTTTCATTGGACTGTACCTGTACAGGAGTCCAGCATCGGCTCAGCACTGGGCATAGCTCTTAGCATAGCTTCTGGAAAAGCCATCGATAAAGTGGGTATTTTCCCCTTCCACATCCTGCAACACAGCTACTATTCCAAGTTGATTGGACCTTTTAGAGGTATCTTCCATTTCCTGTAGGCTCATCTGCTGATTCCTTCTATCAGCAAGGCATTTGATGTATGTGTGTCTATGAAACACAGCTTGCTGTGCTGTTAGAAGCACACCTGTGAATTCAGAATAAGGCTTAATATCCCTAATTTTTATCTCAGAGTAGGCTTCTTTAACGCTTGAATAAACTTGAGTTTTTACCCTAGAATACAATTTGTTAATTTCTGTCTAGGGTTGCAGGGAAAAAAAACTTTCTGCAAATTCATAAATAGGGGCATGAGGATGAAATAAAAAGATTTTACTAAAGCTTTTTATTTTTCCTGAACATATCATCATATGTCTAAAGGACACTAATTTATGTCACTGTATATGCTTACCTTGTAGATGGCAAAAGCTTAATCCTTAAGTTCGTGCAAGAATGTCAGTAGTGTATATACGAAGCAGTGAAAACAACGTAGATTTTCTCTTTTGATTCTCTAATAAGAGAAAATGTAGGGATTAATACTTTAAAAAAACTTTGAATTTTGAAAGGAAAGATTATTTTCCTATCTGGGCAAAAAATTAAATTCATGAAAACAAGTATTACACTTTATGTCAGGAAACAGATGTATCGTAAATCGTGCTTTTATGTACTAGTTAAATACTTGGTCCAAGCATAAAGTTAGTAGCTTCCTCATGTTAACAGATGAGTGTATATTTTCTGCTGCCTTTTACCTGTAACTTAAAGGTGATGGAAAGACGTAGCTTGCATATTTGTTTCAAATCAGATTTATTTCTTTTGTTATAATTTATTCCAGCCTAACACTTCCTTGCTTAATCCATCAATTATGTGTTTGCTATTTGACCTGCCTTTCCTTATCAAAAAGTATGATTTTATCATCATTGCTTCTCTGAGGAGCAGAAAGCTGAAGATTAGTGTTCTGTCCAGAGGTTTGTCGTTGTGATTGTGCTCCAAGCAGTGACAGTGTATGTGGAAGTTAATTCTTTTACATACCAAAACATAAAAATGTTTTCAGCCTTTCTATTCCTGAATTTAATCTTGAGAATTCAAATACACTGTACTATTTTCATTGCTTTTTCTAAACGATGTGACAGGCTGAAGCTATTGAAGTCACCACAAATAATGCCCCAAGAAGGTCTAACCGTTTCCATTAATGACAGAAAGAACAAACAATCTCCGTGTCTTTTATAAGCACATTAATACTGCAGTGACATCTGTTAAGAAAGTTGTTGGGGTTTTATTTTTTGCTTTTCTTAATTTCTCATGTCCTTCAGGAAGTGCTTTATTTTCAGCAGAGACTCAAAGAGCCTTTTCATGCTGGGCTGCCATTGTAAGTGGATTCCAGGCACAAAAGATCCAGTTGATCTCAGGCTCTTGGCTGAGTGGAAGTCTCTTGGCTCACAGCAGTGCCTTGTCTTAATATGATCGTTGGAGTCTGTATGTAAATGGCTATTGAGCAAAAGCCAACATACTGCAGCTAGATGGACTTTCATGAGATATGTGCTACTAAGCTCCTTAGACGTAAAAGAGAATGGATGTTTCAAAACTTCTGCAAAATGGTTTGATTGAATTCCTCGTTTGAACTACTATATTGTTTGGGTTATTTAGTGTGTTCAGGGTCTATGTAACAGGATATGTCCACTGTTGTTTTGGAGGGATTTTTTAATTCATTTGTATGGCACCATGGTGACAGGATGCTGTAATAGTCTAGAGCGTTTACTGTGTGAAGGTGGGTCTAACTTATATGGCAAACATATGGTGTTGCATAAGGGAACAATCTAGTTCCACTCTTGAATGGTTAGCTAGGGAAGCTAAAGCTTAGAACAAAGATCAAAATATGCAAATTTTACACACAATAAATAAAATGGGCTCCAGATTTTCTTTTCAGCAGAGTATAGGGAATGATCCTCATTTTTTTTCCAAGATTCATTTCTGTGACCTCTACAGATAGCTAAATAATAAAGACTGGAAATTAATACTAATTGTATAGGTTTTGCATGTTAGAATAAAATAAGTCCGTAAAATCATATACCGTTTTAAAGTTAAAGTATTGCAAGCTCTGTGTCTATATGTATCTGTGCAATGCTGTCTGCTGAACTGAAACAAACCCTCTAAACATTTCTGTGTCAGAAATGAAACATAACAGTAGACTCAAATGGGAAACAATTTTGAAGATGAAAACTAGCAGGAGAAGCTTCACGGGAAGTAATTATACAGAAAGAACAGAAGGAGAGAGTAATACCATATTCCCCAGGAATGGCATGTAACAGTTCTTTAACATTAATGTAGCCTAGCACTAATGAACAATTATTTGACGTAAAGAGGAAGATAAAAACATAGTGTTGGAATAGGAAAAATTATTAAAATTATTGTATTGTTCACAGTCTATTATCAGTTAAGTTCTGTTCAAATTTGGTTTTATGAAGTAAAATGTTTCACTTGTTCAGGCCTTTAAACTCAAGCTCTGAGTGTCTCTTTCCTTCCTTTTGTGTCCTCATGGGTAATAGGCTTGATTTCCCAGCCTTCCTGTGCCTTTTGTGAAACTTATGACTTCAGAAAAGTGTCCAGTAGGTAGTAATTGGTTCTGGTGATGGAGGAGAAAGACTTAGTTTTTGGACAAAATGTATCCTAAACTAGGAGTATGACTTGTCAGAGAAACAGGAATGTGATATTGCTCAAAACAGAACTGCAAAGATCTTTGAAGATGAGATAAAAACTTTTGAATTTAGAGAGTGTGGAATTAGGCAGTGACTGAGAGCTTGGCACAGAGGCTTTTGTAAATCTGTGAAGTACAGGTAAGCCATATTCTGTAACTTTTCTTTTAGGTGTAAGTTGGGTTAACCAGATTATTTCCTTGGTCCATCTGATCTCAGTAGTGCGAGCAACGTTGTCAGCATGGGGAGGAGGAGTACAAACTCAAGGCCTAGAGGAGGGCAAGTGCTGCTCCTGTTGGTGTCAGCCAGCACTTTGGTTAAAATGGTCGTGAAACCTCACCAAAATGGGTAAAAGTTAACACAGCTTTAAAATGTGTGTGTTTTGAATAGGTAAATCTAAAGTAGTCCTATCCTGTAATAATAACTGTTAACTTTCTCTCAAATTTTCATTGAAGATTCAGGAGAAAGAGTTAACATTAAATGTTTGCAGTGCAGAATTCAAAGATTAATTATATTCTTTATTCTTTTCCCTTTAAGAGTAAGCACTTCAGAAATGTCTTTTGCCAGTTTTTAGATGGTATTAAGGACAATAAGTTGGTTTTGTTTTTGTTTTTTTTTTTTCAAAAAGTAGTTGGATTGCTGGTTTTAGAGAATGTTATCCTCATCTGCTGAAGAAAACAAGATAAATGCTTGTAAAGTAAGTGGAAAGAACAGTACAGTTCCCTGACATGGCTGCGTATTCTTGTGCTGACCCTATTCTGCAATCCAGCTATGCAGAAGCTAATAGGAAGAGCAAGCTTTTGCAAAAACCATTACCTTCCTGGTGACAGGCTGACAGTGGTTCTGCCCGGGGCATTGGTTAGCGAAGTTGGACTGTTAAGCAGAAGGCAAAGGCAAAAAGAGGGGAACAGTACCTCAGAGGTGACATGTCTTACACTTCAGTTGTTCAGGATGTACATTCTATGATTCTATGTAACCTAAATTGTTGGAAAAGGCAAGCTTCTCTGGATCTGGGCAATAGGAAGACAGCATCATGAAGGGGTCATGTAGTCCCAGGAGAAGGGTAGACCATCTCTCTGCCCATCCATTCTCTTGGTGTGAGCTGTTCCCTTCCAAGAAGGGGCAGCAGATGCATGTTTCTGGTTTACAAATTGGTCTTGCATTTGGAACACCAATTTTGGCTCTATTTTGTTACATTGTAAGGATTTATTATAGAAGAAGGAGCCTCTGCAGATTTCAGTTGGCCTGGAAGCTGTGTTTTCTGCCATATTCTGCTATTTTCTGCCTTAGTCTTGCAGGTCACATTTCTTCAAGTCGCTTAATTAAATTAGCATACAAAAGTATTTCTACAAATCTTCCAGTGGCTCTTGCATTAGTGTTTCACATTTGTAGGTGTCATTTCTCATACCTCTTGTTAGCAATTATCTAAGCAACTGTACTATTCCTTATTGTTGTAATGATTCTAGCTATGATTGTTACATTTCCTGCAAACATCTTGCTGAACTTTCACCCGTCTTGTCAAAAGGGGTGTCTTATGGTTGCTTGTAGCTGCTGAACAAACATCTCTCTGCTAGTTTGTATACCACAGCAAAGCTAAACATGCTGTCTGTGTTTCTCTGCAAAGTATTTAACATCTGAAATAGTAGGGGGCTGTTTTCTTAACGGAGATACTCTACATGTGAACTGGTCTACTCAGGGTAGAGATTTTCCATGAGACTGTGTATGTAAGTACCTAAGATTTAGAGTACAATCCAAGTTCTTAATTAGGTGAGATGGGATTTGTTTGAGAAGGCAGGAAAGGGCAGAAGAGCAGTGTGGTGAAGATGAGTCCTGGCTTTATAAGAAGTGATTGCAATATCTGCTCTGAACACCTAGAAGCATTTGGGTTGTTTTGGTATGTAATTGTGTCAAACAACGCAAATATCTCTGCTAATTGAAGGCTGGAGTTGAGATTGAATTTAAAAAATACTGTCTCAGACTTAGGTAGAGATCTTCCTTACATTACTGGCCTTGAAAACTGAAAGGCTTTTTGACACTTCGCTGTCCTGGATCTCTGTTGCTGTTGTGTTATCGATGAACTCCTGTGTGTGGTTTTCTGATGTGGTTCTCGGTGATTTTTGTCTTGTGACCTTCACATACGTCTCTTCCTGCACTCCAGTCTGTTAGTTCACGAAGATCCAGAGGTATCAAATGTCTGGGACTTTTAAAAAGCAAATGTTTTTTTTAGAGCACAAACATTTCTGGGACCTGAAACTTTCAAGACAGCAATGGGGAGAGGTCCAGAGTAGCATATGTAAATGGTTTCATGTGGACTACAGTTTGAGCCCATGTTTGAGATGGTACCCTCATGAAAATTCAGACCCTGATGGGGGGCAAAATTTGTCTCATGTGGTGCTTCTTGATTTGCCTTCATTTTGCCTTGCCACTTCTGAAACCTGTTGTTCAGACCTCTGCAGCAGTGTAGTTATATGACAGATTAAAGTTTACCTTTAGACTAACTTCTGTGGTGGGTAACTTGTTTCCTTCTGGTCAGCTTTTGGTATGGCTAACAGTCCAGGTGCTAGAGTTGTCATCCCAGCCAGTTCTATCATAATAAATCTGGATTGATAAGTAAAGGTATATAGTGGTGATGGTTTTATCTTTCTTTTTACAGTGAAAGATTACAGAGAACTACCATGGTTTGTGCAACAGAACTGTGTTCACATATATCTGACTTAAGTGTTTAGGTATAAACTAACAAAAAATCCTTTCTTCCACATAGAAACTATGTGCTCAGATAATTTAACTATTTCTGGTGGTACTTCATAGTAAGTAAATTGAGATGAAATGAAATGAATGTGTGACCAGGGTACAGGATGTTTTAATATATGAGAAGTGATTAGGATATTGTGTATGTCTTAAGAAAATGAATTTAAAAGTTTTTCCATTTAGCTTGGTTATTCAAATTGTATTAAAGACTTCATCACATGTAGCATGTTAATACTTTTAGTTTTGATTTTTCTCACAGCTGCAAGAGAATCCATCTGGTTAGAAAGAGAAGAGAGAGCACGGCAACATTATGAAAAACACCTAGAGGAACGCAGAAAGAAGTTAGAAGAGCAGAGACTAAAGGAAGAGAGAAGGCGAGCTGCTGTAGAGGAAAAGCGAAGGCAGAGAATAGAAGAAGAAAAGGTAAGTGTGCAGTGTGATCCTACCTAAGTCCACTCATCCTTGTGGGTTTTTTGTTTCCTCTCTCTTCCAGGGTTCTAGTATTTAACAGGTGGGAAATACAAGATGGGAAGTAGCCCTAGGGTTTGTTTGTGTAGTTGCTGCCGTAACAGAGCCACTGTTTTTTCTCTGCAGTTCTGCACGTCTCAAACAGATCTTACTTTTTCAAAATCACACTTAATATTTTAACTTACTTAAGGCTTAATTACTGCTTAATCCTGTCCTAGAGTTAGGATGGTTCATCTGAGTTTCTGTCTTAGTAGGCAGCACATAAGCTTGAACACAACTCCAGTAGCCTGCTAGGTTTTGTCCATGAGGAGGGTAGCAGGGTTTGATGAGAGATTAAGTTAAAAACCCAATAGTATCCAAATGTATTATCCTGTTGTACTTAAGGAACGACATGAAGCTGTTGTACGTCGCACAATTGAAAGAAGCCAGAAGCCAAAACAAAAGCAAAACAGGTGGTCCTGGGGAGGAGCACTACATAACCGCATTAATAACACAGGTAAAGAGGGAGGCTTGGTTTGCTAGCCAGTTTCTGTTATTTCCAGTTAACTGGAATTTACTTTGCTTCTGTTAAAAAGAACGATGATTCCGTGTATGCTGGTTTAAATTCTTTGCTCTTCATCTTATTACTGCTAGCAATGGCATGTTTCTGACATTCTTGTGTAGCAAAAAGATAACAGGGAGAAATCTGAAAAAAAGTTAAAGCTTACTATTTCAGGAATTGACTTATTCTGTAACTATCTTGCTACAGCTTCTCGCTTCTGCTGCTTTGCTGGTTTTGTGTGTGTATGTGTGGGTGTGCTTGTGCTGTGTCAATTTGTGATATGGCTACTGTGTGCAGGTGCTAAATATCATGGCTCAAAAAATAGGTCTGGTGGAAATGATCAAATACTGAGATTAAAGCAGACAGAAGAAAGAAAAAATGTTCTTTGTAATAAGCCGTCTGTACCTTTATTTGTACAGATATTTGGGGAGATGGAAGTCCTTCCCCCTCCCCCCCAAAAAACCAAAGATGGGCAAATTAAGTTTAAATGAATTTTAGCTATATGCTTTTTTTCCCAATTATATTCTCTAACTTACTCTGCCAGTCATGAATGTGTATATGCCCTGTTAAATATGACTCAAACCCAAAAAAGAGAACTTGTCCTTTATTTCTTTCACCAGAAAATGGTAGAATAATTCTCTTCCTACTTGAGAGCATACAATTCAGTGTGTCCAACTGTTTATCAAAGAGGAAAAAGAAGTTGAGAAAAGCGTGCTCTGAAATCTTTGTCATATATAAGTTCAATAAACAGTTATTTTTCATAAAAGGTTACTTTTTTGCTTAACTCTGGATAACTTATTTGATTTTTATTTTCTTTACTGTGAAAAATCATTGTCTTGCATTCTGTCCCTAGGTTATTTTTTTGAATCATCATTCACCTTTCTCGATTTAGCAGGCCTGGAGCACCACTTAAGATCTCTGGGTGGTGCTAGAAAACCTGGTACATAATTGCTGTGGTTTGTTGATTCCTTTACCCATAGATAGTTCTCAGGAAAAGATATCATCAGTAACTAAACCACCCTCATGTAGTTGCAGTGCATGCTTTAACATCATTCTGATAGATTAGAACTGTTGTTAGTACCAGATTTTTTTCATTATTATTTACTTTTACTATGGAGAGTTACTACTGGCTGACTCTAAAGATTTGGCACAATCCACTGAAAAGAAGTGTAATATTCTGTCTACTGGAATTCGAAGAGACTCAATTTGCATATTTTGTTTTTTTCTAAAACTCTTTGGCATACTATATATATGCAGGATTTACAATTATTTTGCACATGAACACAGATATATAACCAGCTGCATTGGCTGATGGATATTTTAAGTCTTTTTAGAACAAAGAAACTATCAATATTCTAGGCAATGGATTGTGTTTAGCCTATCTACATTTATAGGATTCATATTGGCAGGACTTACACACAAATGCTCATGCTGAATTTCTTTCATTTAAATAATGTTCATAGATGCAAGAGAAATGTTGGCATGCCAAATATAAGAGGTTTTTCCAGTTGTCGTTTGTCATCTGCAGAAAGCTGTTTTATGCAGTACGTTCTTTGTGCCAAATGTAATAACTTTTTTGCTGCACTGCTATGGATTAGATATGAGAGATCAAAATCCCCATCCTGTTCCCACAAATATTGTTCTGACAAAGACCTGTGACACATGAAGCCTGAGTATCCTGTCTTCAGTACTGACTCGCACACAGCACTCTTCAGTATAGCCCATAGATCAACGTGGGATAATCTTGCCGGCCTACAGAGGTCTTGTTCTTAGCTGTAACATTTAGATTTCTCCTTTAAAACCCCATTTCTGAGTTTTATCAGTTTTTATTCCAGTACCCAGTTTGCTGATTCTGTACCCTCACTGAGTCATTCTAACATTAGACAAAGTGAGCAAATAATCACATGGGGTAGGGGAGAATCTTTCTTCCCCCCAATCAGTTATAGTGGATCCTATGTAGATATATATATAGCTCGTAGATCTGAGGAGAGTAAAGGTATTTTTCATGCACTGTATTTCTATGAAAACTTTTCTGTACACACTGAGTATACTTTAATCCACTAGATCAGAACAGGTAAATACAATGTTGATGTCCTTGTCATAAATAAAAAATTGCAGATATTTCAGCAACATCCTCCTTAATATTTTCAGCGTCCTGAGTTTGAATCTGCTTCCAAAACAGTATGTGGACATATTTTTGTACACACAGAATATGAATCAGCAAAGCATTTAGGCATATGCTGAAGCATCACTGTGTTTCAGCATGGTTGAATGCTTTGCTGAGTAGTGCTGAGGTTCATGCTAAAATGTAAGCAAAATCAGGATTGACTCTCCCAACATCTTCTGAATGTCAGATTTCCAAATGAAAATTTGCAATGAAGGACATGTAGTTGAGGTGTGTACCTTTTTTTTTTTTTTGAGAGAGAGAACAGAAAACACATAGCTGGCCTGTTCAGCTCATTCCTCCTCTTCTGCCATTGCTAGCAACCTTCATGTGACATGCACGTACACAAAGTGTGTGCAATCTGTATTCTTGAAATAACCATCACCTCCACAGTAGGGTGCAGATGCTGGGTCTGCAGCAGTTGCACAGCCAAATGATGTAATACTGCTCTAAAGCCTACAGAACTTAGAAGCAAAATAAACCCCTTTAGTTTTATATACCAACCATTTGCATTACAAGCAGTCTCTAGCCTTCCACAGAGACTCATTTTCTTTATCTGCGAAGCTGTGTGCTGTTTTGGATTGACTAACTACAACTTCATTCACAGCAGGTAGAAAATGACTCTGTGGTGGGAAGTTTAGCACTTATACATAACTATGGGATTTTTAACTAAATCTTGTAATTCCTTTTGTGCTTACCCTTGCTTCCCTTGTGCACTAGTCTTCCCTTAATCTTTCAGCATTGTCAGAGTATTGACCTTCTGCCTAATAACAGTGTCCTGTCAAATTTCACCTTTTATTCAGGTGCTAAGGATTTTTTTATGAATAACCTGATATTTCCAAGCATATTGGTCCTTCCCTGAAGTTTTCTATTGTAAGTAATGAGTAAGGTTTTTCTGAGAAAGCAACGAGGAAACGTTATGTTGTCTACTAGTATCCACTTTAGATCCTCCTCTAAGTCCTTGGATTGCAACCTGATTGAATGGTATTCAGTAAACAGAGTATTTTAGACATTTGAAACTTAAATGGTTTTGTGCCCAGTCTTTGAGTCACCTGTACAAAGTCTATCAAGAAGTCCATTCTATTTTGAAATTTCTTGTGGTAGAGCAGGAGTGACTTAGTCATGTTTTCCTCCTCCCACTAGTGAGCTAGGAATTTGCACTACTGCATGTGGGCTGTCAATTAGCATTATCTCCATTTGTTTTAGATCCAGACAGGCGATCTGTTTCAACAATGAACCTTTCGAAACATGTTGATCCAGTCATTAACAAGCGGCTCTCCTCCTCATCTGCAACATTACTAAATTCTCCAGACAGAGGTACAGTTTCAAAACAAAAAAATAAAAAGGAAGATCAAGAAAGAATGGTCTATATCAATGTATTACTTTGCACATAAAATAGGCTTCTGAAGTCATTTTCTGTACTTCATCTAAGTGAGAGTGAAAAGACTTCAAATGTGAAAAGTAAATGGTTGAACATTTTTTCCTGTGAGAAGTAATATATATTTCTTGTTTTTTAAAATGAGAGAACTTACCTAAACAATCTTACTTTAGCAAATGATAAAAGCAGTGCTTCTGTCAGGTTTTTAGTAAATGAATTTACAACTATTGAAAGAATACATCACTCCATAGTGCATGCGATCATGTGTGACCTTTGGTTTGCATTAGGCCATTTTGTCATTATTTTGTTTTCCTTTCTTCTTTGTTAGTAGTTCTTCAATATCTAAGAACATGTTGCATGAAGCTTTCAAGCAGTTATTTTATTACCATTTCTGATTCCTTTTATTGAAGAGGTATGGGGGTTTTGCATATGGTCTGTTTATTGACTTTTTATGTCCAGTTACTTTTCAAAGATCGCTTTATTTCAGTGTATGTTTTTGATGTTTACAACTCTGCACAAATGATAAACAATCAAGTTTTTAAAAACTAATGTACCTGAATTGCTGCCTCTGTTCTGAGGATTTATGCGATTGCAGCATTGAGGTTAAAGGAGTTTTATAAAAGAATGTCTCTTGTATAACTTGAGCAAAAAGCTTTACAGAACAGTACTTGGTAGGGATTTTTTTGTCCTTTATTGAGAACGGGAAGTTCTGTCCCACTTCAATCCAGCTAAATGCATGTTTTCGAAAACAAGTTTTAGAACGGAATTTTGGTTGTATTGTGAAAGCGATTGGTAGATGTCATTATTTGTGTGTCTGAAGTGCTGTGTTTTATGTGCATGCTTGTATGTGTGTATGTAGTTGATTTGATGAACCATATTAATCCTAGTGGGCTAACCTAGTTGTAGAGTTTGGTAACTTGCAAAAAATACAGCCTTATATTAGGAAATAATTTACTCCAAAACTCCAATAGTTTTTTTCTCTAGATGTTGAAATCCAGTCAGTTTTAATTTTATTAGCTTCTCAGGTGTATATATATTTTTCCAGATAGTTGCTGGTTTTTTTGCCAGGGGATGCTTCTTCGATCCTTCTTTGAAGGATCTGAGGGAGGAAAAAAAATTCAGCAGCAGGCATTAAATATGAAGGATAGTCTCTTATGGAATGTAACTCGTTGTATGGTAGTTCCTGTTACTCATTTCAAATTCACAGAACCACAGAATCACAGAATGGTAGGGGTTGGAAGGGCCCTCTGGAGATCATCCAGTCCAACCCCCCTGCTAAAGCAGGTGCCCCTAGAGCAGGTTGCACGGGAACGCGTCCAGGCGGGTTTTGAATATCTCCAGAGAAGGAGACTCCACAGCCTCCCTGGGCAGCCTGTGCCAGTGCTCTGTCAGCCTCACAGTAAAGAAGTTCTTCCTCATGTTCAGGAGAAGTTAGACTGAATAGTAGGCAATCTAGCAGTGGGGAACAGGAAGGAACATGGAAGTGTGATGGCCGTATGTCAAAAACTTTGAAGCATTCTTTGCTTGGCATTTTCACTAAACCAGCACAGAACTCTTCAGAATTCTCTTATGTCTTTCATGGACTCCATGACAGAAAGCAAATCCAGATGCTATAAACGTACTCTTTCTTGTGCGAAGTCATATACCTAAATCTAGTTGAGCATGGATCTGGAGAAGTGCCACTGGTCCCTCCGGTGGCCTCAACATCTTAAGGCAAATGCTTCAAGGAAGGCTCTGACTCTCTGCTCCCCATTTCACCTTCCAGAGGGCACCCAATCATGCTTTGTCTGTAATGCATACTTCTACCTGCAAGACAGCGAGCTGGAGATGAGGATGATAAGCTTACCATAAGCGGCTTATAGCTGTCATCACGAACATGTCTTCTGTTAAGCACCACCTTTTTACCATTTGAAGGACAGGATATTTCTTTTTGGCCCAGCAAAAGACGAAAGTTTTCATTAACTAATTGCCTAAAAGACTGGTTAGTACCTTTCCAAGTATAGTATTACTGTATAGCTCTCTATCACAGTTTTACAACTGGGCAGCTAGAATAGCTTTCTAATTATGGTTTCATGTTAGTGGTTCAGATCTTGAGTAGTTGAAACTGTACCCAAACATGAATGCACATATTCAAGTGGAGAAAGCTGCTGCTGAGCAGTAAATTTTGGTAATTGTATTTTTTAAGGAAAGCTTAGCAAATGAATAATATTTCAGATGAGGTATGAGTTACACGCTTTCTTAGTTTTGAAAAGCAAAACTTGCACCATAGTTGTGTTGCTCCTCTCTGCAGTGCTTTTTCTTTCAAACAGGTAATGGTCTTGATCACTGCATTACCTTTCTCTGCCACTTCTATAGAAGTTCAGGGGGTCCAGTATTCTTTCCTGTTGAAAGAGAATCTAAGTATTAAGTATTCCCCATCTACTCCTCAGCACGTTTGTTGCTCTGTATGAGTGAACATCACTGTTACCAGTAAGAGTCTCCTTCATAGTGCTTATCAGGAAACCTGTTAAATCCCTGCCTCCCATCTGTTCCTAGAACTAATCAGATGCTGCTGTTTGCTTAGTTGCAATTTATTCTGCTGCTGCTAAGACAATTTTCCAGTGTTCAGTTTGTATATCCTGAAGGCAAATACAGATGATTGTAAGTAATTCACTGTTGCCAGCTCCCTGGGACTTTGTGTGTTAGGCCTACAAGTGCGTATAGCCTACAAGTTAGGCTATAAAGATCTTCTTTAATCTGTTTAAACTAACCTGTTTTGTAGCTGGGGGTAGGGGTACTTGCACCAGCAACTCTATCACAAATGTGTTTCCTGTGTGGAAACAAGGAGCAAACATCTCTAAGGGTGATAGCCTAACACAGCATGAGAACAAAAAATATCTTTTTGCCTTGTCTGTCGGATGGTTTGAAGGACTAAATCTTGAAAATGTCACCCTAAGGAATTAAAAAAAAAAAACCAAGAAAAAAGTGACCTAATTCTTTTAAAATCCATCTTATTTTGTGATGCTCTTTGTCTTGTATTCAGTTCGCTTCAGTGTGATTTGGACACCAAAGTTAAGTTTTTCAAAGCATTTAGGTGTTAAGCTTTTGCCCACAGTTTTAAGAGTATTATTTGGCTGTTCGAGGTTAATGGTGATGCTAATGACTGTCACAATATGTATTGAAAGTGTCAAATATGGTGCTTTCAGGGAGCTGTGCATCACTGTGTGATGACTTTGATCCACAAAGCCAAGGTGTGTTTAAATGAACTCTGATCTAAACCTGTTCTAGAGATTTAAGGTGGCTTCACTCCAAGCTTCTTGCTGAAACTATTTTGACATCTCTGAATCGGGCCCATTGCTTTATATGGAGAAGAGAGTTTTTGTTGGTGCCCCTTAGCTCGCTGGTGGTGCACACCAGCTAGCTTCCTCCCAAACACTGCCTCAGTGCTGTTACTTGGGTATGGTAGGCTATGTGGATATAAGCTCCCCTGCGTTAGGGGCAAAGATAAAAGTATTAATCCATACTCACCTTTAGGGCAAGTGAGGCAGGATAGGTGAGACACAGCAATTAAGTGTTTTAAATCATCAGTCGTTTAGCTGTGTCCCCTTGAGACTACTTCATTTCTGGGACATCATGTGTAAGGTCTGCAACTGGCCCACATTGCATTGGGACGTTTACTTATCAGCTGTTTGCAGCTCTAC
The DNA here is from genome assembly GCA_013398225.1 of Steatornis caripensis. Classification (NCBI taxonomy): domain Eukaryota; kingdom Metazoa; phylum Chordata; class Aves; order Caprimulgiformes; family Steatornithidae; genus Steatornis; species Steatornis caripensis. Next base: position 493,923 of record VZSC01011565.1, read on the forward strand.
AGATGAACTCTAAGAAACTGATAGTACACATAGTACTGATTTATTGCCTAAAATTTCAGAGATTGCTTTCTGAAGTTGTATGATCTTTGTGTTAAACTACAGTAGAAGAGTTTCTCCAGACTTGTCCATACTCATGCCTATCAGCCTATCAGCCTCACCTACTAAAGCCTGTGACCACAAAAAAGAATCGGTTGTCTTGCAACAGTAGCTTTAAACAGTGATCATACTGAGCACGGTGCCTGGAGAAGAAAGGAAGGAAAGATTTCACCATTATTGCATCCAGTTTAATGGTAGTTCTGTGATTTTTCTTCATTGTTAAATTACAAGCTTAATGATAATGTGTGTGCTGTAATGGAGGTCTCTGTAGGGTATTTTGTGTCTCTCTAATCTGTACCAATGCAGAATGGAACCATTAATCACAAAGAGCTCTGGCAGTAGTACATTGTGTAAGGACACTTATCCAGAGAGCCTACTGTGTTTGAGAGTCCTATATTTCTATAGTAATGCCCCTTATTGAGTTAGTAGAATTTAGGGGAGCAATTTGAGAAGTGAAAAACAGCACTGAGGGAGGAATAGGCAATTATATTTTCATAGGATGAGATTGAGATCGGCCACTCTTTTCATGGGTCTCAGCATGGAGTAGATTAAAGACAGATTCAGAGTTTATGGCTATTAAAAGTGATGGATCTCTACCTTTTAAAATGCAAATTCATCTCGTTTATTACAGCCAGTCACTTCAATGAATGTTTTAGAGACCGAGCGTCGTAAATTCAAACTGCAGTTTTGTTGCTGTAAACATCAAACTAAGACCAATGAATGCTGAGATGCAAGAAGACCAGATTTCACTTGCAACATCAAGATTATTGCTATGGTCTAAGCTCATTATAATGAACTACTATGGGAACTAGTTGACTGTTTTGTTTTGTGATGCTCATTATAATACAATTTGTTGTATCAGAGTAGCAAAGAAGCATCTAGTTCAATATAAAAATAACTTATAGGGCTCTTTTGGATACTACTTCACCATGATCAATGTTTAAATAGCATTTTTTTTAAAAGTAAAGAAATTGTAGGAGGCAAAAGGAATGTATCGACAAACTAAATATGTATCAGACAATATTGGGAAAAGCAAGGGAAGGGAGTGATTGCAGCCAGGTCAACATGTGTTGTGTTTTCAAAAGAGATTAACAGTGCAAAAAGTTGACCTCGTTACTGTTTTAAAATGAAAATTATCATTAGCAGGAAATTTTGACAGAGAATTAATGATCAAATGTACTTCTGTATTCATGTGTTACTGAGACAACTGTAGCTGCTGGGCTTGGTATCTGCAGTTGAGGCAGGCTGTAACCTTTTGCAATGCTTTGACAAAACCTCCTTCTTTGGCACAATTCTCTGCATAATAGTAAGCAACGTTTGTTTTTTTTCTAGCTAGGCTGGCAGCCTCTGGAAAGTAATTTAATAAGTGGGGGTTTTTTGTAACTAGAAGACTATATACCTTATGCGTAGAAAGAGCTTGGGACACAAACATGTCTGTGAAAGTCTATAGGAGTGGCAACTGCTCTCCTAGTACAGAAGTTATCCTGTCATTCCTAATGAGGAATGGGGCATATGGGCAAAATATCAGTATTAATTTGATAACAATTTGCCTAATGCCACAGGCAGTAACACAAATGTTCAGATATGTGTGTCCTATAGGAATTCCTCTACTCTAATGGAGTAAGAATAAAATGTAAAACACTGAATGAGTGTATGCTTTTCATCTCTGAAGGACAGTGTCAAGNAATTTAATAACTGGGGTTTTTTTGTAACTAGAAGACTATATACCTTATGCGTAGAAAGAGCTTGGGACACAAACACGTCTGTGAAAGTCTATAGGAGTGGCAACTGCTCTCCTAGTACAGAAGTTATCCTGTCATTCCTAATGAGGAATGGGGCATATGGGCAAAATATCAGTATTAATTTGATAACAATTTGCCTAATGCCACAGGCAGTAACACAAATGTTCAGATATGTGTGTCCTATAGGAATTCCTCTACTCTAATGGAGTAAGAATAAAATGTAAAACACTGAATGAGTGTATGCTTTTCATCTCTGAAGGACAGTGTCAAGATTCTCATTATATGTAGTAGTGAGGAGATAATACTAATACTTCTGCAACATGTAGCTATTTGTGAAGTGTTTGATCTAACATCTTGCTTGTATGGTGCACGTTCAGCTCGCCGTCTACAGCTCAGTCCATGGGAGAGCAGCATCGTTAGCAGGCTTCTGATGCCCACTCACTCCTTCCTGGCCCGAAGTAAAAGCACAGCCGCATTGTCTGGAGATGCAGGTAAACCTATAAGAAGAGAGGCTTCATGTCTCAGCCACTTATTTTTCCAGATTCCCTGTGGGATGTCGTAAAGTTATTGATCTAATTAAAGTGTATGGTAACATCCCAGAATGAGCTTGAATGTCCATGATTACATTGCGTAACAGCATGAAAGCTTGTTTGTACGCTTGTTCGCTATGCCTCTTTCTCTTTCTCCCACCACCTCTTTCTTAATTTCTTTTGCCTTGTCATCAATGCAATCAATGAATACAGCACACACCGGGCAACAATGCTGTGGTGTCTGTGGCTGTTAAAGGAAATGCCCGCAATGCTGTAAAGAGCTGATTCAGCACACCCACTGCTAAGGCTGTGAACTGCTTGCTGCAAAAAATAGTTTCGGTCTGTACCAGGGCACTTCCCACATGGAACATGTTAGACTTGCAGAAAGATAGGCCCTGGTTCCAGTGGATTTAATACATGTGAAGTTAAATGCACAGGTTTAGTGAGGTTACAATAATTGTAAAATTCTCTGCCAATCTCAAAATAGCTCTCTGATGTGCTACCGAGGGGAAAACTAGCATGCAGAAATGTGAAAATATTGCTAAGTGGTAAGCTCAAGCAAAACTGTATTCCAAAGACAACCACGCCATACTTCCTTATCATATGTTTTGCACAGATGATAGCTGCCTCTTCTTTTATGATAACATGTTTTATGACCATGCACTGGAGACTTCACCATTACAATAGTATGTTGCTGCACATGCTGAAAGTCTAGGCAAGTCCTTCCTGTCTGATATGGACAGGATTTTTACTCTAATTAAAGAATGTAGAAGGTAGGGAGGAATAGAGATCTGCTGAGATTACTTTTTAGAGAAGCTTTCACTTAAGAACTCTTTTAACTAGTTAGGCTGCAGTACTTTTCCACAAGGGTAGTGCTGTAGGAGCACAAATGTGGGTTATATTCTGCAAATAGTGGAATTAACAAGTATAAAATACCTTTTCACTCTTCACACACAACAGCTTGTAAAATGAATACTTAATGTTATCTACCAAGCAGGATATTGGAAATTCAGCCCGTCATCAGGGAATAGTTGAGAAAGCAGTGACTCAGTTTTGTAAGTGGTTACTCTACTGGAGGAAGCATGAAGATTTTTTTTGTGACTGCTATTGTTTATGCAGTGCAATAAGCTCTAGAGTGGAACATTGAGAAAGATTGCCAATAGCTGGAATGACTGATTTGTCAGTCATCAGCCTGATGTAATTCCCCTGAAGTGCCTTCCCTATGCTAACTGGAACTGTACCACACGGAAGAATAATCCAACCACTTATTGTTTTCCAGGTATTATTCTGTAGGAGAATAACTGCAGTCCCTTCATGCAGGACACTTCCTGGAGATTAATGTCAGGTGGTGGTAATGGCTCACAGCTGTGCTCTGAGCACTCAGCTCATCCCAGCCTGTCATTATGCCCTAGAAAATTACCCTGCCCTTTGGCTGTAAAGATAAATTACAATGCAAAAAATCAAAATAAAATTAAATATGGATTCATGTCCTTAAATTTTAAGTGAGCTATTAAAGACATCCAGCATAAGAGTACATCTGGATCTTTTTTAAATAACCCTCCAAAACCAAAAATGTTTTTAAAATAACTCTCCAAAAGCTCCTCTGAATAGATGTAATCCTGTTGGTACAGAATTCGCTGGGAGTGCTTCCTAAAGCATTGTTTGGCAACATCGCAAATGAAAATGAACTGCTTGGCTTTTAATGCTTATGATGTCATCCTTGGTTGTAACTTCAGATAATCAGCGTGCAGCAAGAGAATTGATTCACGGGGGTGGGAACCACATAAATTATAAGCTGTTTGAAACATATGTTGTGCCACTGCCTCCTATCTGGTTTAGACACACTCAACAAAAAACCCACAAAACCCTCTGTTTTCTTGTTTCTCAATTATTTTTTTTAAATCAATCATAATACATCATTAAACATAAATCCCTATAAATGATAAGGCAAGCGTGAGTGCATTTGCTGTAACACGTACATGAGACTCTTTTTATTCATAATGTTAATCTCGGTACAGGAGAATTTGCAGTGTTAGTACTGTTAAGTCTATGAGCTCTTCCTGTAACAGCAGCTGTACTGTTTAAGATTGGAAGAATTAACTGTATGTAGAACTGCATTCTTTCAAGTGTGCTCAGAGAGGGATCTACAGGCAAGAAATGTTGGGGTTTTTTACCAAGGAAACCGAAGATGTAATTCTCTTTGGTTTTGGGGTTTGGTTTTTTTTTTTTTTTAGAAAAAATTATAAAAAGGGATGAGGAAGATACCATATAGAAGCTCTACTTTTCCTTCAAGTAACACACTGAACGATAATTATGCTAAGATTACATTAAATGACCAGGAAAGAAAAACAGGAGTGGACAAATAAAACTCTGCAGTAATAACATTATTTTCCCCAGTCTTCTCCTTCAGTTAAACCAAGAAAAAGTCCGAGAATACTTTGCTGCAAAGTTCCTCATGATACCTTTTGCAGTGTTACAATTCTCTTTGAATATGCGATCAGAACACCATATACCTGATAACCTGCCATAGTCAGGAGATCTTTTGGTAACAGACTTTGTCCTTGTGCAAACCAAGGAAAACTGCCATCGTGGTTACTCATGCAAATATTAAATTCCAAGTTGATTTGTTGTTGTTAGCCTGCTTTCTGTAATGTGTAAAATAGTTTGCTGTTGAGATTATATTTGAGTCAACTGTTAGTCTAGCATTATGAAGAAATATTAAAAGTTCTTAAATGGATGGGCTTCAGATACTCCAAAAACATGCCACTTGCTGAAGATTGTAGGCAGCAATTTCATTAATTTCCTAGATTAAACTGTTTTGTATTGTTAATGTCTTTTGATCTTTATGTGTATGTCTCCTTTTATTTTCCTCCACTTCCAAGACCAATTAATAGGCATTCTGATTTTAGTTTGATTGTTTTCTGTTCTGAATGTAATTGAAACTCACGTCAATGCGTGTACTGAGCTAGTCAGACAAGTCATTGTGTCCACTGCTTTTTCAGAACAACCAGTTGTATCAAAACTTAACAGAAAAACATTGTTACTTTCTGCTACCCAGTTATGTGGTGTATTTCTTCATTTATTTAAAAGAAATTATAAAGTTCACAAATGGAAAAGTGCAGGAATGCCTATTGAAATTGTATCTTTACTGTATGTGTGGCCAAGCTAAAGTATCAAATGATGGTTCTGACTTGAGAATTAGTCATTCCTCTCTGTATTAATACCTTCTTTCTTTTCTGTCTTTCTCGGTTGTTTCTGTTCCTGCTGGCTTTCCTCTGTCAATTCTTCAATGCTGCTCTGTAATTAAAATTACTAAATAACAAAACCAACCAACGCGGTAGTTATCCCCATTTGTCCCCGTTCAGCATCTTGCAGCCCCATCAGTCCTCTGTCCTACAAGGCCATGAACTGTAGGAATCCAGGAGACCGAGCAAAACTTTATGCCTCTACTGATGCTGTTGGACGTAGGAGAACAACGCATCTTGCAGGGGTAAGCATGCCGGTTGTATGCAAGCTAGTGTCTCATGCCATGACCACCTGGTTGCATTGCTTGTTAGGACAGGTATAGTTGCAAGGATACTTGACTAAGTGTGATTGTCCCCTCTGCACTGTCCCCAGCCCCTCCAATTTGTTTTGTAGTCAGCTGGGTTTTAACTGAAATAATATTATGTGGTGACGTGGCCTGATGATGCACCAAACAATCGGTGTGGAAAAACACCCATGTTTGCAGAGTGGCTACCTCAGCTTCTTGTGAGGCACAGAGGCAGTCAGAGTGTGCCCTCTTCTCAAGCAGGTTCTTTGCTGTCTTTTAGGGCCCAAGCTGGTGTTGCAGCTTTTCCTTCAGTGGGGAATCTGTTTTTTCCAGCAACCTGTTTTCACAAGGCCTGTAGACCTTAGTATCTTCTGAGGCATCTAGCAAATTCAGCTGAGCCTCTGGGATACAGAGAGGGGAAGGCATGCACTAACACTTTTCCATATACATAAGCACACAAAGCACTGTCACTTCAGCTTTACTTTCTGAGGAGACCAGGCTAATAAACTTTTCCCCATTGAAAACAAAGAGATTGGTTCAGGAGCACGGTTTGTAAGCGAGGCTTCCCACAGATCACCTGTTCATTCTGAATGATTTGGTAGCAATACTGTGACTGATCTGAGCCTTCAGGGAAAACCAGAACAGTGTGACATATAGGCAGACTGAATTCATGTTGACTGCTTCAAGCCAATAAGATGCATTCAGCTTCAGTTCAGATATCATTTGCTGAACCTGAGCAGTTGTATTTTTCCTTGTACTCTACAGCCCGAGTTTGTTTAGAGTGCAAGTGAAGTTACCTCTGCCAATGATTGTATAAGGGGTGCTTGCATTTTCATTTTCCCAATGGGCAAGATATCAAGAGGCAGCGCTGCTATTGACATCCTTGTTGGAAGCAGTGTTAATGAAAGTCGCGTGAATCATAGCCGGTACTTAATCTTTCAGGCACATGGTAGTGTATTGAAGTTTAAGTTAAGGCACAGTGTTGGGTTGTGTCTGTAGCGAAATCTAGTACGCGCATAGTGCATTGCGGTCTGCAGGGTTATCAGTTTAGCATCTCTTGCGTCTTTCTCATTGCGAGTGTTTTGGGTTTTTGATACGTTTTGGTGGAGGAGACAATGTAAAAATGTTTTTAATACAAAATGACTGAGTTAAGAGTTGTTTTCAGTAGTCTGTGTGGTGTGGAGAATCTCTTATTCTTCTGTAAACTTTTACAGGTATTCAGTTTTGTACTTTACTTATATGAAGAAAAATTTTCTGATGCTCTGTTTTTGAGACTAATGAAGTAGATCCTGTACAGAGAGTTATTGCTACTGAGCCAAAATTCCTCTTCATCGTAATGTGTTTATTCTGACTCTGTGTGCTTTGATAACTCAGGTTATTATCGTCATATTAATCAGCAGATATCTAGTAAATTATACTGCCAAAGTGCTGGCTAATTACTCTTGAGTAAATGACTTCAAGATCGAGACAATCTGTTGCTAATATTAAGTTATGTTTTTGGCAATTTAAAATAACTAATTTTAACCATAATGACCAAAAGAAACCCTCTTGGATTTATGGAGATAAACAAAGGGTGTATATGCTCATGAAGTTGTTCGCAGTTTTTCTTCTCCAGTTGTTAACTTGGTTTTCAGTTCAGGAGACAAGCATCGTATAGCCCTCAGCAGCTAGATTGGTTCTAAAGCAGCGTGGTACACATGCTGCAGGGATTGTGCTGAAGCCCCAGCTGAGGTCGTGAGCAGCAGCCCCTCTGCATCGCATTGGCTGAGTGGCAGCTCAGTGTGCTCTCCACTATTCCCATTCTTCAGAATCCCAGAGTCTGGGCTGATTATTCCAAAACCCTGAAATCTTTCATCTGTAGTTGAAGGAAGTATATAGCTGCCTAAATTCTGATATATTCCTTTAAACCAATAGTTCTGTTAATACAAACCAGAGCTGCGACAGAAATATTTTTAAAAATAAAATCTTGAGATGAGAAATACAGAAGGAAAAAGGAAATCGCTACCATGTATAAAAATCAATGGCAAAAAAAGTATGTGCTATGGAATCATCCAAGAGAAAAAAAGAATAGGATAAACTGTACCACATTTGAGGGATTTGAGGGCATCTGTGGTGTTCACATATAAGCATGAAAGCGAAAAGCTTGTGCTAGATAGGGACTGTGACTAAGTGTAAGACTAGGGAGGTGTGTGTGTCAGAGGGAGGGGGGAGTGTTTTGCTCTTTCTTCAAAGGAAATCCAGGGTTTATGGGGAGTAGTGGAAGGTACTGTGTAGCAATCAGCAAAGATCAAACCTCAAATGGCAATTCTATGCCGGTGTAGAAATAAGCCTCTGCAAATTACCCCATTATGTCTTAAGACAGTAGAAAGCATGATTAAGAAGGATTCTTGTTGTCAAATGCATATTTACTGACAAAGATGGTGGCAGCTTACAGGAGCTATGTTAATGAACTTGGTAAACAGGCTGTGGAAACTACTGACTCAGCACTGCTTTTTCTCAGCCCCCCAACCCCTCATCCTTAACTGAGCTTGCTTTGCTTTCTTTAGCCGTGTGAACTCTGGCTTGACTTTGTCTTTTTGTTTGCTGAACTATAGACTGACAAAAAAGAAAAGCAGAGAGACCATTTGTCAACCGGCTTCTCAGCCAGCTTTAAAGGAGGTCATTTTTCTGCCAACCTCAAAGCTAGATCACCAGCTCCCTCTCCAGTTTGGTAAGCCAAGTACATGCTTAGCTGGAGGTAGAGCTACAGGCAGCTCTCTTCTATCAATTAAATGTGAAACCGTGCAAACTTATTTGGTGATGTAGAGGTTTTCTCTTTGCAACAAAGGCAAGACAGTCCTGCTTTTAGAAAAATATTACTACTGCTTTAAGGAAGGAGGAGGAAGTTACCTGGCTCTTCCCTCTTGGCTGAGCTCAGTGCTCACACATCTGGAGAGCTGCAGAGAAGCATTTTGTGTGACAGCTAATTGGCTGCTCCAGCAGTCCTGCTTGATAGCAGAGAAATAGAGAAGTTGTTTTATTTTTAGCTATTGTAGTTGTAGATGTAGGTGGTGTCCAGCAGAGCATGTCTGATAGTGATTGTCACTCTTTGTGGTTACACAGGCATGCGTCAAAGTCTTTGCCTTTTTTGCCTGGCACACCCAAGCAGATAACTTCTCCACCTGGTTCCTCCAAAGTTTCCTCTGCTCAGGCACGTCCTCCTTCTCCTGGCAACATCCGGCCAGTCAAAAAAGAGGTCAAACCAGAGAGTGAGAAGAAAAGACCAGAAAAGGAGGCTGAAAAGGCCAAAGAGGAGAGGACAGATGAGAGTAAAGAAACTTCAACAGATGCTGGAGAATCTACAAGTCAGGAAGAGCTCACTGTCCAGACAGAGCTCGCTCAAGGTAAGGAGGGATCCTCTTTTAGGTTAAGGAATGTCTAGAGTCCCTTACCTTCTTCCCTCTCTTTCTTTGAAACAAGGTAGCTTTCCGTTGTTTTCTGTCAAGTGTTAATCTAAATTCTTCAGAACGTATATGTTTGTTACGAGGAAAGTGTAAACAGGTTGAAGCCATCCTGCTTTTAACAGTCAAAACAACACACAGACCTGTCCCTGCGCAATGTGGCTTCACAGCCCTCTTCTTCGCTCTTTTGGACCAGGATTTTGTCCCTCGCATCACTACACAGCTTCTTTTCAAACTGTTGAAGTAGAACAATAATGATCTGAAGACTAATGATACAGGAAGCTATCGCATAAGGTAGTGTGAGCACTGAGAGTGTCCAGCTCGTGTCTGTTAGCTATTAACAAATAACAGGACCAGCTTTACCTGCAATATTGCAAGAGTACCACATCATGGGAGAGAATAGCACAATAAAGTGGAATGCAGAGGAGAACCAAGGAAAAGAGTGAAGAGGAATAGGCAGATTTTTTCAGGGAAAATGAGTTATTTAAAAAAAAAAATTACCCAACAAACAAACAAAAAAACCCCACACCAACCCTGAAAAGCAGCAAGGCAGAAAAGGATGTACACACACAATAAAATAATGATCATAAAGTGTAGGAAAGGCAAAAGGTAAATCTGAAAATGAAAACCTAAATTTTGTTCTAGCAGAAATTTTAGTCCATTGTAAATATGACCTAAACTGTCTGTATTGCAGATGGCATAGAACGGCCATTGTGACCACTGGGATTCCCAGGATGGGTCATTTAGGATTTTGAATTTAAAATTCATAGATTCCCCTGTGACCGTCCTCCAGAAAACAGTTTTAAGTATTAATAATCCTGCATTTAACTGCAAGATGTGCAATTGGGGGTTATTGTTCTGCAAGACGAACTGATGTGAATTGGTTTCTTTTGTTCTGGTAAGTTCTGTTACAGCGGTTCCAGTCTTATACCCAGGTGCTACCACACAAGGTGCAACCCCACAAAAAGCTAGAGATTTAAGTGGATGCATCTGTTGGCCATGGGCATGTGAAGAAGATATAATAGCCATGTTAACATGGATTTTCACTGCTCTTCTGATAACCTTTTGCCTGCCTCTTTTTACGGAGAAAGCTTCCTTTTAAAAGGATTTGAGGGATAACACTGAGATAACTTTGCAAATGTTTGCAAGTTGTAGTTCCCCATTACAAGGTGCAGACCAGAGAAACATTGTCATGCTTGTTTGACAGTTTAGCTCAGGAGNAATATGACCTAAACTGTCTGTATTGCAGATGGCATAGAACGGCCATTGTGACCACTGGGATTCCCAGGATGGGTCATTTAGGATTTTGAATTTAAAAGGAGGAAGAGAGGCTCGACTTCTTTGCAGAGTCAGTCAATATCTGAGTTTGTGATAAGGTCACTTAGTATGGGCACAGGTTATGTGTGAGAAAGATATTCAGAAGTGGACTAGTTTGTGTTCACAGCAAAGAAACAAGTGGTGGAGAGGGGCAAAAGAGAAAGATATTGTAGTCAAAGTGGTAAGCAGCACTTCAAATTTGATGCCTTTTGCCAAAGCCAGAGGAAGCGATGTTTGGCACCAAAGGGTGAGACCTCAGGCTAAACGTTTTACATGTGAAGTTAGAGGACAGGCTTTGTACTGCAGGTGGAGGCCCAAACTGCCAAAACTTAGCCACTGATTGAATGCAAGAATCTAGAGAGGGGCGCGTGCAGCGTTTGGAGATAGAGGGACATTGCTGGTGTCTCCTAGGTCTGTGTTGCAGGTGAACATAGCTGATTTCTTAACTGAACTGGGCTTTAGCCTGTCTGGCTCAGCTGTGTAGTCATGGCAGCTAGGAAGTCAGCAGATAATGATCACTGATGGAGCTATTCAAGCTTTTGCAGGCAAATCTCACGTGACTTACCTTTAAAACTCCATTGGTATTAGTAATTTTGGGTGTGCGCACACAAGCTGTTGTCATCTTTTCTGACAGCAAGGCAGATGTGCATCAAACAGGCTGCTCATTACACTGTCAGCTTCAGCACCTGAAGCAAGAAGTGAGCCGCAAGCAGCACAAAGCTCTGCTCCCTTCAAGAATGACAGCTCTGCCTTGGTTCATCTTAGTAAATTAAAAAGGGCGAGGAACTCTGTCATTCATACTGTTTAACTATTACAGAGGCTCTTTGGTATGTTTCTGATTCAGATTGTAATTGCAGCCCCACATTTTCTTGCCTTCTGTCCCGAAGGCTACTAAGAGCATAGGTCTAAAGGGCTCCAAATCTTTGGAGTGATCAAATTACTTACCTTTTTATATTTGACCATCCCAGAATTTTCTGAATTCCCAACTACACCTTGGAGGTTAGCCCGGGCCGGGACTGTTCCCTAGGGGTGGACTGAATACCTGTTTTGGTAATGTGAGAGAACAGTGCTCTGGCTGAAGCTAAACTGTGCCAGCTCACCTCGGGGATAGAGAACAAGCCCTGGCACTCTTTAAATTACTGGTGTACACGTATCATTTGAATTCAAGATGAAAGCCCTGAAGCAGTTATGTAAAGACCTGTGTAGTTTTTACCTGATGGAAGAAGAGAACAGAGAGGTCAGCAGATGTGAGCATTCATCACAGAGGAAGCAGCTGAATTTGTGTTTGTATACATGACGAGGTATAGGAGGGGAGGTAACCCCCCTTGGAAGTTATTAGTGAGGTGAAGAAAATGCTGTAGCATCCCAAAGGGTGGTTAGAAATGTAGATTTAAAATCAACTCCTGGCTGTTCCTGAAGAATAATTTTACATGTATCTTCCCAGGATCCTTTGACAGTTCAAAGTCTTCCCTATCTGTGTTTGCATCACCAGATGTGATTACCCTGGGAATATTTCTTTCAGTTAGCTTGTGTGTTGGTAATGGTCCCTGGCCTCTAGAGAGAAAGTGCAGTTGGCGCACCGTACCTGTGCTAGAGAATGCCAGGCAAATCTACAGAAATGTGAGCTGGTGTTTTACTTGAGGAAAAACCTGTAACACCTTCTCTACCAGGTGGCCAAGGCTGGTCCTGGATAAAGAATTTATGTGAAGGCACTATTAAGATTTGAACACAAGCCAGTAGTTCACCAATAGTGGCGAAGCTTGTTAAGAAGCTGTGCTGTGGTTCCACAAGTTGCCTCAAGTTGGAGTAAATGCAAAACTGATGATAGTTTGTGTCCTGCCCTTATTGCAGATCACTTCAGACAGTTGATGTTTGAGATCAATCACCAAGTCACCAAAAGTGACTACCCTGTCACCCAAAAATCTGGCTCTGCTTTTCAAGTGTAGGCTATCATACAGAAGAAGATACAATATCATAATGTTCCACTTCTGTTCTCCGAATAGAATTGGACAAACTTAAGAAACGTGATGGTAGGCACTTGCTGACTCAGCATAACTCCTGTTAAGCTCTTGTCAGCATTTGTCCTTCTGACAGAGAAGTTGGCTTAGCCTTTCAACTGCAGCTGCTTTCACATATCCTGTAAAAACAAACTTCCCTTAAGGAATATGAACCCCTAGAATCTAGAAATTTCTTCCATCCTCTGAATCATCTGTAAAATGATATAAGCTTGAAATATTTTACAGAGTATTTGGAAGTATTTTCTGTTCCTTTCAGGAGAGTGTCATCTTCGCTACTGTGTCTGTGCAAACTAGTTTTCCTTCCCATCTGTTTCAGCAGCCATCCCATCCCTACCTCGTGCTCCACCAGCTCTTTCTCCAGCCCCGACAAAGACCTCCGCAGGTACAACTGACCCTGAAGAAGCAACGAGGCTGCTGACTGAGAAGAGGCGCCTTGCCCGTGAGCAGCGGGAACGGGAGGAGCAAGAAAGGAGGGAAAGAGAAGAGTTTGAAAGGTGCTTCTAGACCTCTGCAGTGGAGAAGATAGGTTTTTAGCAGCCTTCTAGAAGCTTCGTGTGTATATTCTGTTGTTATATTGTGATATATGAAGCACAGTACTAAAGTGCAGGAGGCACAAGTTCCTCCACAAAACCATATTTTCCCATTGGGGTTTTTTTCTAGGTGCGATATATACATAAGCAGATCTGTAAGGTTGAAACTTATCCCAAAGAGTGCTTTAAAATAGGACCAGAGGAGAGAGCAGATCCTTGCTGTATTCATTAGTTCTTTCCCCAGAGATCAACAAAGCTATACTTGTTCATTCCAGCTAGGGAACTCTGCACAGCTGTTTTCAACTTTGTGATTGGGTCAATGTCTCTGAATTGTAAGATCTCTACCACGGGTGGTGTTTAGCAGTTGTGACTTAAAGCGCTTCCTTTTCTCATTTAAAATCAAGACCCACGACAATTTTGGAGGGTAAATGTTGTTGTGTCTCATTTTCTACTAGAAAATTAGTAGCCCTCTGGATACTTATGACTGTGGCCATCACAGAAGTTGAGGGCGTTTGTAGAGGGATGCCATGCCTCTGGAATGTGTTGGAGTTCAACAACGTTGCTGAACACAGGAACAAGGCAGAGCCAGTTGAAATAGATGGCTTTCCAAAAGGCTCGCAACATGGTCCCTCTCAAAAACACTTTTAAAGAAAATAAGCTGCTGTGGCATAAGAGTAATATGGTGAACAAATACTAACACTGAAAGATTGAAAACAAAAGGTAAAGAATAATCAGCTTTCACAGCAAAAGTTTTCGGTTTCTGTTCAGTGCCTTCATAAATGAACTTGAAAGGAGTTGTGGCCAGTGAGAGAACGCTGGTCTTTATTGAGATAAAGCAGTTGTGAATAGTTTCAGACATAGCTTATATTGCTGAGATACAAAATGGAAGCTGAATTGCAATACTGCTAAGCATAAAGCTTCACCTTTGGTCCCTGCAGGAAGCAGAATAGACAATTTGGCTTGACCCAGTTCAGGTGTTTTGATGCTCTTACAAATGAGAGAGTAGTGCAACCTTTATCCAGCTGTTCTGCAGTGCTTGTGTCTTGGATCAGGAATCTGGTAGTTTGGGGGGTTTCCCTCCTTTTTTTACTTATTTTTGTTACGCTTGTTTCATGATTGCAGGCAAAAGAAGGAGGAGCTGTCACAGAGGATAGCTGAAGAAAGAGCTCGCCGAGAAAAGGAAGAAGCTCGCAGACAGGAAGAAGAAAAAAACCGAAAGGACGCAGAGGAGGAACGGGAAAAGGAAGAACGGCTGCGGCAGCAGGCAGAGGAGAGAGAACAGAAGGAGAAAGAAGAGATGGAGCGCGTTCAGAAACAAGTATGCTCCCCTCCTGGAATTTCTGTGCCAGTCTGGTTGGCAGTGAAACGGATGAAGCAACACCTCTTATGCAGCACCTAGATTAGAGGGATGTGTAAAATTTAAGTGCTATATATAAAGTGAATAGGGTTGTAGCAAAGTTCATTCCATAGAGTGGTTCAAAGAATAAAGATATTTCTTCTTGACAAATACATGTGATAGGGAGTTGAGTTTTGGTTCAGTGTTTTTTTCCCCATGTAGAATTTTTTTATTTAGAACAAATCCTTTCCTATTCGTGATAAATGGTGATGAAAAAATCGAGAGTTGCATTGAGGGGTTTTAAGGAATGGTGTTATACCAGAGAACTCTTTGTCCCCACAGTTACAGAAAACCTAGGTGCCAAGATAACTAAGTATTCGGTGTTGGAGACACCGCATTGCTAAATTCTAATCCTGTGCCCCATGTTGCTTTTGTGTGGGGCTAGTGGGAAGGGATAGGTTTTGATCACTTCAGTCAAGCCAAGGATAACCTTTACCTGGTGCAGTCCTCGTGAAATCACAGCAGCTACTCAAAAGACGTAAGAGTAAATAAATGAAAATACAATTTTTCAAGTGCTCGCATTTTTGAAGGGCATAATGTTGGTTTACTGGCCTCAGGAGAGGATGCGGTAAGAATTTTGAATAGTATTCTTCTTGCACATGCTATTACTTTGTTCGTGCGCTTTCTCGCCCCCAAAATTCAGAGCTTCGATCTGCCTCATAGTCGTTAGTTTTTTTTCTTTTGGTATATAACTAAATGTATGTTTCTGAAAATAAATATTTAAAGGATTGTGTTAGTGAATATAGCTTAGAAACTGAAGTTTTCTTTTTCAGATGTATGCTGCTTTCTTTGAAATGCTAAACTGAGGTTTAGCACTCAGAGATAATGCATGGCGAAGTTTTTTTGGATGTTACAGCCTTAACAAATGAACTGCTGTAGTAGTTCCATCATACAACACTGTCACTGTCAGGCAGCAAGGCCTTTCTACAGTATATTCCAGACAAGTTTTACATTCAATTGGAAAAGCAGGAGTGGAAAGCTTGTGCAAATGTACCTGTGGCTGTTTGTTCTTGGTCTCATTAAGCGATGGCTCTGTTGGCCAAATAAAACATTCTGCTGCTTTAGTTTGATTCTCAAAACCATCCACCACTCAAAATATGGATTTCTTGAATACTTTCCTGGCTGCTGTTCTAATGGTGAAGGTTAGGAAACATATTCCTCATTTGTCATCTGGTGTGCTTTCAGGCACATGCCCCAGGAAAAGCACAGAACCGAATATGATATCCATTGCTTAGTTACACATCTCTTAATGCTATGCAAAACATGGAGATTATTCAAGAAATTATTCCTCACTTCTTTTTCTTTTACCATCAACGCAGAAAGAAGAGGAAGCTCGCCTACGGGAAGAGGCAGAGCGGATTCGATCAGAACGTGAAAAGCATTTCCAAAGAGAAGAGCAAGAGCGCTTGGAAAGGAAGAAGGTAACTCAGTACATGGAGAGAAACTGTAACTCATTTTGCCTGCGCAGTTTGCTTCCACCTCAGCTATAGAAAGTTATCCATGATATAAATGTACCCTCAGAAAAGCTGCAGTCCTCATCTGTGTAACCTGATGTGAAAGTGAAGGCAATATTGCCAACAGTAATAAATATTTCATCTTTTTGCAATAAACAGATGCAACTGATAAATGACAAGCAGTTGTGGTTTGGGAGAGATATTTTTAAATTAATGCCACCAAACATTATTTTACCCCTTTATATTTCATTGTAGAGGCTTGAGGAGATCATGAAGAGAACTAGGCGTGTAGAAGCTGTAGATAAGGTCAGTGCTGCTACTTAAAAATATTGGGCATGCTTCACTTCTTTAGTGCTATTTTTAATTTACAAAACTCTGCTTCCTTTGTAGAAACCCAGTGACCAGCAAAATGGACATATATCAAAGGCAAATAGTACTGGAGAAGCAGGTATTGTGTTTAACTGTGCCCTGAGCACAACTGGTGAATAAATGCCTACTCAGCACAATGACTGGAGATACAGTTCCAAAACTTGGCACACCAATTGCAGTAAAGAAAACCATGAGAGAAATGTAACTGAAGTCTTAGCAAACACTGGGGTTTTTTAGCCTTTCTGTGTAGGTAGCTAGCCGTTACTAAATGAGTCAGCTGCTTTACTGACTTTGTCACACTGGTGTTTAACAAGAGGGAGCTGCTAACCCAGTTTGATTATTTATAAAGTGAAAAGAAACAAATTCTTTTCTGATTCTGATCACGAAAGAAACTGATTCTAGAGTTTCTTTTGCATAGTATTATGGATGTTGTTGTTGCAGGCTTACTCCATTTCGTTAAAGAATTATTTCATCTCAGTCGTCAAAACAAACTGTTTATTATCAACATCTCCCTGTGATTTCTCTCTTCCGCACCTGCTGCCTTATTCACTTGGTCTTAATTTGTATTTCTTTCAAAATTCAGCTCCTACAAAAGCTTAGTGTCCCTGTCGCACCCACACTTTTCAGTCTTCCCTTCTGTTCTGTTCCCACTATCTTGTTTTTTCCTAGTCATTTTAGGTAATTTTATAAAATATTTTAATACTTATAATGAAGGAAGCTAAAGATACTGAAGTCAAGCTATCGAGTGGCTTATCCTATTGTAGCGTAACACCTTAAATGACTTTAATCTTTATTTCTCTTGTGTTTGAGTTGAGTAAGACACAGGACAAATAACACCCACTGGCTGCACATACTGCTTTTCTTTTTTTTAATGTTTAAAGCGAATGCTATAATTAGCACTGCCAGGAAACCTTTTGACACAGATTTCATTGTGCGTGTTTGAAAGTTATTTGTTTAAAGATTATCTTGGGTGGGGGGGTGGTGGTGGGAACTGCTAATACAGAATCCATCTGGGATGCCATCATTTGCTGCAGGCACTGCTGAAGGTGCTATAAACCACTTCAATAATTCTTGAAACTATAAATGGCTCTATAACCTGTGGGTAGCACTTTCCTGCCCAAGGTGAAAGACAAGTAGTCAGTTTTCTTAAGGCATACAACAATTTGGACCTTAACTTCCCCAGGCCCAAGGGAAGGCTGGAGTCCTTGAGTGATTAGATAAAGAGAAAACTGCCCTCACCTTCAGGGCTGCTCTACTGTTCGGTTTTGCTTTAGATACGTTATTGAGTTAAAGGTATGAACGAATGGACATATTTCAGCCAACTCTAACTTTACATATTATGCTCTAACATACTTCTGACTATACACAAATGGTGATTTTTCTTTTTTTTCAATCTTACTGTTTGGCAAAATATGAGGAGACCTTTGTGGGAACAGCCGAATCACGCAATGAAACAAAATCCGTCACCTTTTTGTCATTTGTTTGGCCTCTGCTTCAAAATAGGAGATAACTCTGCATTTCCAAAGCAGAACTTCCTTTTGCTTTTCTCTTTTAAATGTTAAATCCAATGTATTTTCTTCTTGTTCCACTTGTAGAAGCACTGAAACCTATGTGGCTAATATCTTTTATGTAAAAATTTGCCAAAGATCAGATTAAGACACGTGGAGTAAAAGACTTTAGGGCAAGCATTTAGAGCATAGCAGAACGAGAGCAGCTGAAGGAGGGTCTCCTCAGATGAGGTTTTAGGTAACCGAGATAAATGTGTCCAAGCCTATAAATACTAAATTGTCCTTGTGATTATCGTAACAGATGCTAGTATGGGTGGGGTGCAACTGCTTCCTTTTATTGAGCTGTACGTGAGTTAGTGTGACTGCAGATAACAATGTAGAAGCTGTAGTTGTCATGTAAAAGAACATCCTGAGGCAGGCCAGTAACGCCTATGGTCTTTGGATGAGGCACAAGGATATTCTAATTTTATGTTGCTATCCTCATGATCTTACAGTAGTGATTTGGTGCTTGTTGAGAGAAGTATCCTTCCCATGGAGATTTTTTCCTCTTGGTTTCCTTTTGGGTTACAGTCAGTGATAAGCACAGGAACCAAGAAATACCAGTGTATTGGTATTGAGTATGGAATTGGTGATGTCTCGGTGTTCTCCTATTTCATTCTCTATTGCTGCTTGAAAAGTGCCAGCATAATGTTCTGTCAGATACCAGTCCATTTTGACCACTGGCTTATGAGTTGGAATTGTGTATATCATTGCAAAATGTTTGTTCTCATCCATAAAGCTATAGCTTTGAAATCTGTGGCATTTACTTTTGGACCTGAAACAGGGGCTGTGTGCCCAAAATCTTGACGAAAGAGGTGAGGGTGGGAACTCTGTTTTTTAGAACTGTAGCTTGCCTTGACTCTGCTGTCTTTCGTAGGAAATGTTTTATCCTAATCTGCAGGTAGATGATGTTGCTTGGTTTTATGAAAACCTGTTTTCTCTCTCTAGTCATAACCAGTCCTGCATCTCCCGTGGAACCTGCAGGAGGACCTCAGGTTCAGCATGCAGCACAATCTCCGCACAACAGGAAACCCATCACCTGCACGCGTGTGATTGTTGCACATCAACCCTCTGTAAACGTGGACAGGTAACATTGCTAAGTATTGGAGGGTGTTTAGAGGATGAGGGTTACTAGAGTAATAAATTATTTTCAGATCCATGTATTCATTAACTAAATAAGAGAACGCCGTTCAATCTGCCTTGTTTCCTGTCTATCTTTTCCTGTGTTCAGAAAAGAACTTTATCGTCTTTCACTTAGCAGGAACCCAATTTTGCCAACTGACAGGGAAGAATTTTGTAAAAATACAGCATGTTCTTTGCAGTGTCTGGACAAATGTGTTGTTTGCCAGCAATTACTACATAAATTGAAACTTAATGGAAAGAGCAAATTTTTTCGGTTCCTTTCCATGAATTAAGCTTCATAAAAACCACTCTGGATTGCAGTGCTGGTTTTCTTGGTTGGAATAATGAACACTGTGCTTTCAGCCTAGATGTTCTGATTTCTGAACTGCTTGAAGTATTAGCAAGTTTTGCTTACTAAGCAAAAGTCCCTCGTGTGAGATACAGAGCTACTCATTTTGGGTTCACATTTTATAAGAACCCATTGTCATCCTCTGTAAGGAGAATTTGGGGAGGCAGATATTTGACATTGGGAGCTCTCTGTAGCCATGAAGCAAGTCACTCAGACTTTGAGAAATTGTTGAAATGTTCGAACCCTCGGTGTTGAACCTGAGTGAAATCTGTTACATAAGCATGAGCTGTCAGTTATTCCAATTTTAGTAACGCAGAAAGCCAAATAATCCCTTAGTCCTTTCATGTTTTATGCAGGTTGTGCCAGGATATGCGTGGAAAAACTTGAATGAGGGAAGCCAAGACGCAGTCTGTAATGGGCAGTATGCTTCAGAGTGTGATTGGCACTAATTGAAGGAGGAATTTGCCCTCTCTGGGTCTCTCCATATGCCCGGGGGATGTTAGCCTGCTGTCATGCTGACAAGGATGGTCCTGCTCAGAGAAGTTCTGTCAGTGACACTGAGCACTGAACTGCATTGGATAAGCTGCACAGAGCTGCCTGGTGATTGTCTCATGCAGCTATTAAATGTTAATCACTTCCAGCCTTATAAATTTGTAATATAAAATGTGCCACGCTAATGAATGCTGTCATGTAACATTATAATCTGTGGGGAAGAAACCTCAGAATGGCCAAAATGACGAACAGATAAATGAGACTTAAAAACAGCAACAAAAGTAGGAAGTGTATATAAGGCTGTGGAAGGGGCAGCTGGTATGCCAGGTTGGGATGTGGAGGGACTCTAGAGCTACATCCACACTGACTGGGAAGGCTCGGTAGCATCCTGGTGTAAGCTTAGCCCAGGTAGCCTGAAAAACTGTTGTAAGGAATACACTGCAGCGTAGATTTCATCACATGGTAAAAGCCACAGGTTGCCAACACCACTGCTACCGTGTCTCATGTGTTCCAGTTGTCTGGCATCTAGATATACCTGATATTGTAGCACACATGTGGAGCCATGGGTGGAGATGGTCTTTTGTGTGAGCACCTTACTCCAGTCCTGAGCAAGATTTGGTTTTTGTCTGGAAAAGACTTGAGCATGTTTTAAATGGGCAAGATAGCTCTGATTTCTGACCAGAACTTCAAAAGGCTTTGCTCCAGAGACTTGTGCGTGTGCTTGTATGGGCAAGAGGGAGTGAAGGAGAGGAGTAGACTTAAGGCGTAGAGCAACAGTCAGTCTTGTCCTCCTTCTACAGTCTAGGAAGCATGGGAAGTTTCACTGGATCTCAGGCAGAAGGAGTGTAAGTGTCGGTCGGTCTATTTTCTGCAGCACTGGGGTATGGCCTGAATTGCGTGCCTTTGAACAGGACTGGTGGTTGGTGTTCGGTGACCAAACCCAGAATACCTGCAGCTGGGATCGCTCCCCAGACATGGCAGGTGCCCTGTCCCTTGCACCAGCGATGCTGAAAGAGGGTGACTTGCAAAGCTACCAGAGGTTTGTGGGAAGATAAGAGTTCTACTCTGGGGAATAATAGGAAGCCACCTATCTGCTTACTGTGCTTAACCTTCATCCTTGTTCCTCCCTATCACATCACCCATCCTGTGGCAGCTCTGTGGCTGGGATTCAGTTGGAAATAGCACGCTTGCTTCTATGGCCATGAGTGCAGTGCAACTCAGAAAAATTTAAAAAATTCATGCAGAGTGAAGGCAATCAATTTCAATACTTCACCATTCTCTGTTGCTGTTTCTGATCTTCTTGTATTGGAATTTCAATAGCTTTCCAAGACAATTGATCTTCATAAACCCTAATGAAAATACTGTAATCTGCTGCATTATTTACCGTATATCTGTTGTCAACAAATATTAGTTTTATTAATAAACATTTATTGCAGATGATAGATTGGCACAATCATCTATCCCACCTAATAGTTTGTCGACATTTTTATTGGCTTTTCCTACTCTTGTGTTTTAAACAACTGAACTTTAATCAATTTTCTTTAGGATTAAGGCTTCACTTTTCATCATGAAAGGAAAAAAACATATTTGCTTTGTGAATTGAGCTGTTTTACCATGTTAGCGCTTAAGGTTTTCGAATAGATCTTACATAAATTTTCAGTTCATAGAAACAATTTCTCTTTTCATACTTGTCTGAATTAAAATGGTATGTCTGAACATGAACGTGATTTTTGTGGTAAAGCGAAGGTTCTGACTTCGCCGCCTGTGCTGCTGAGTATCTTCTCCACAACTAAATTGGGTTAAACAATTTAATGCTCAAATGCTAGTGAAGAATTGCTATAATTAGCACTGCCAGGAAACCTTTTGACACAGATTTCATTGTGCGTGTTTGAAAGTTATTTGTTTAAAGATTATCTTGGGTGGGGGGGTGGTGGTGGGAACTGCTAATACAGAATCCATCTGGGATGCCATCATTTGCTGCAGGCACTGCTGAAGGTGCTATAAACCACTTCAATAATTCTTGAAACTATAAATGGCTCTATAACCTGTGGGTAGCACTTTNCTTAACTGAAGACATCTCTCATCCAGATGTAGGGAAACACTACGTATATTTTAAATTGGAGTGTACCATGGGAATTTTCCAGTTGGTAAAGTATCTAGAATTACCAAGAAAACTGGCAGTTCATGGGTGCTACAATATCATTAATGACATGTTAACTTCTCACTAGATTCTGGGTTTGGGGTTTTTTTTTTCTTTTCCAACAAATGGTAAAATGAATTTGAAAGTCATTTGAAAGTAAGTTGTAATGTTAAAGTATTTTCAAACTCTTTTTTAATTATAAAAGATACAAACAAGGTTTTATTTGGATTCTAATTTTTTCTCACTTTACTGAAGAGTAGAATCCTGAAAGAAACCCAATGATAGGCGTTGGTGTTGAATAACCTGTACAGCTGCCTAATCCCATCTCCCACTTGCAGATTATTGCTTGTTCTCTGCTTTCTAGTTCTTTACCAAAGTTAGATCCTGTCTGCTACTTTTTGGAAAGTTATTTTAGTACAGTGGTTTATCTTGACAATATTTCCCTTATGATACTTATTCTTATCCTATAACTCCTTTTTTTTTTTTCTTTTCTGCCGTCTGTAAATGCCTGCACTGGGCCTCAGCAAGAGCAGTTCACCTCAACTGTGTGTCTCCATCCTGTATGGAGCAGCTTGGATCTGGGTAGATTAGATAACCAGATTTAGAAACATACGGTTAGACAAGGTGGTTGCCTCAATATCTTGTCCCCGAGTTGAAATTCTTATGTGGTGTTCATTGCTCAGTCTGTAGGATAGCACACTTGAAATTTGCTTTAGCACCCCCTTCCCTTCTTCCTCATGGGTGGCTGATTTCAGTTGCTGTTGTCTCAGTGGATTAAAAATAAACACTGTTTTATTTAAATCATCCAAAAGTCTGGGGTCTGTTTTGCTGTTAATGTCTATCCATGACATCTCTGCTAAAATTATGTCAATAAATGAGATGACTGACATTGTTGTTCTGATCAGGAGTAGCAGGTGTGGAAGTATTTTGGCACATTCCAAAGGCCTGCAAATCAGTATTTTATTTTTCTTATTCGGTGTTGATTTCAGATGGTGGATCAGACAGACAGACTGAATTCTGGTCTTTTTTCTTTCTTCTTTACTCTCTTCAAATTCTTTACTGATTATGTGTACACAGAACTTTGGCTAAAATTATTTACATCAGATGTGCTTTTCAGTAGTTTTAAACTTTTTCGAAGTTCTAGTTTCTTTAATTAAATTAGCTCCTCTTCTCTCAACTTCTAGTCTATCTTGTTGATATTGATGCGTTCAGTTGCAAAGCTGCACCGATGCTTTTTTTTTAACTGCCCTGAAGCTGTTCTTCAGACACTTGCAAGACTGTTGTGTTTGGAAATGCACTCTGAATAACTCGGGCAACTTTTTATTTTTATTATTTTTATTATTATTATTATTATTATTATTATTATTATTATTATTATTATTACATAGGTGTCTTGCTACAGGCACGCTTAGGGAATATGTTACAATGCCAAAACTGCCCAGTTCTTGGAAACATACCTGCAGTACCGTATGCCTGGAAAGGGTATCTCCAGCGTTGTGCTGGACACTGAGATATTGCTAAGAATGTAACATAAGACGGTAGGAACAGCTGTAGCAAGTCAAAAAAAAACATTACTTTTTTGTGTTCTTTGCTTTAATGGCCTGTAGCAGTCACTTAGGGAGAGAGTGTAAAGGGAGAAAGGTAAGTACCAGGAGAACCCCTGGTCAATCCAGGGTTACTAAGCATTGTGGTCCAAAAGCAACCATAGGCTCAAGTAGTCCCTAAGCTGCTAATTACAAGAAGCTGGAGGGTATACCAATCTCCTAGGAATTTATCTAATCTCCTGAGCTTTACAGCCTGTAAGATGTCAAGTGGAATTAATTCCACGCTTCCGTTTTTCCCTTTGTTTCTTCTAAACTTGCTCCCCTAGTAATTTGGTGGAGCAAATAGCATAAAATGTAGACTTTATAGCGTAAAATATAGAAGATTCATAGTCATGGTTTCCTCTTCTGTACCCCCTTTGTGATTGTATAGACTTCCTTGTCTCAAAAGACATCTTTCAAGTCTGTGAATCTTGGTCTAACTCAGTATGTAATACTGGCAGTGCAATGACAAATAAATATGTAGAGCTATTTATCTGTGAAGTCAGCTGATCAATCACATAGAAACATTAATACCTGTTTGCAGAAGCAAGAGTCTTCTTCATTGTACTAATGCTTGCTGAAGCCCTATGCCGTTTTAATTTATATGAATGAGCAGTTGTTCGCTTCCCCCCTGTTTCTTACCCCATCCATCATTTGCCATGTTATCCTAGCTCTGGTAAGGTTACTCTTAGTAGAAGGGGATGAAATAAGTAATAGGATGCCTTACAGTGGACAATAACCTAATAACTATACATTATAGAGCAGGTTTTGTTAGTCCTGAAGTATTTCACGGATTCTGCTCCTCATCTTACAGATGTGGCACTCTGGCACAAAAGGGGGATGTGACTTGTGACCTCTCCCAGGCAACGAGCAGAGTTTCTGTGACTGCTCTCAGACTCAGTGTAGGGAAACATACTTTTCACTTTGAAATTCACTCAGCATTTCCACAGATGAAAAAAAGGGGAATGCCTTTCTGGAAAAGAACTGGTGATGGTTTGAAAAACTGGGAAAGGCTTGATATGAAAACCAGCATGTCGTTCTCACAGGAAATCTGGGCTTTGGATAAAGTGTTGCTGCTTGCAAAAGAACAATGATTATTTGCTGTCTCTTGGGAAGTATTGTAAAAAAGTTCTATAATTGTTTGTTGGACACCCAAAGAAGCCAGCAAATGCAAATCAACCATATGCCAATTTCAAGCAGGTTTGCTTTTGCTTTTTTTAAGTCTAGTAGATGTACTGTCAGGAGAAAATTAGCCTGTGAAGCCAAGCCACCTGCTCAGAAATGGCCTGAGGAAACTGACAGCCTAGTTAAAATGTAGGAAAATTGCATCTGAGCCTTTGTGGCTGTAGCATTTCCAAACAACCTGAACAGTCATGATGTGGTCTGAATAGGGAATAGGTACCCAAGACTGTCAGGATCTAACTATTGAGGGCCTTAAGAAGCACCTGTGAAAGATCACATGATTTTTGAGTGTCAGTTGAGTACTCGCTCTTTCTCGAGGAGCTTGTGGTCCCATTGCTGTCATCCTGTTTACTAAAGCAGCACCTTTAGTTTCTCCCCTCTTGCAAGACAGCATGTGCCATCTGCACAGACAGCAGGCCTTGACAATACAGCCCCTAGTAAAAGGGTTGGGAGGGGAGGGGCAAGACTATGAGACATGATCGTGGATCTTCTCAGGAGACTGTGTGTCTGTGCTTGTACCGCTTCTGACTGGGGAGACGTACGAGAGCTTGCTCGTAAGGCATCTCTGTCAAGTGGGAGATGGAAAAAGAAAGTGCAGGTTGACGTGAGGGATGCTGGGAGGTATTTCTTTTGACTTGGGCAGGATAAAGGAGTGCAGAGTCGGCTAGTGCCTTGGAAATAAGCCCTAAGAACTTGCAGAGGAGGCAGGACTGAAAGGAAAACTGCATTGGTAAGGGAGATTTTCCTCTGGCTGAGTGGCCAGAGAAGAGGCAACTCCAAAACCGGAGGCAGGAGGCGATCCAAAAATGACAGTGATCTTAGATAAGAGCAACTATATTGATTTGCAATAAGAGGAAGGGTATGGTAAAGGTTATGAGAGCTGAAAAAGATGCTAGAGGCTCTAAATTGCCTTAGGTGAGTGGCTCAAGACATCAGTGGTGGTGCTGCGGGGGTTTTCTTACTGCTTCCCGTTGCAGTCACTCCTCAGAACTGCGGTGTCTGTAGAGCTAGCTCTCTGTAGTTCTGGGTATTGTGTAGCCAGATGTAACAACTAATCGTGCCTGTTTGAGGGAAGGCATATCTAGTGATAGGCTGCAAGAACAGTTTTTCTGCTGTGGTAGAAGCACAGTTTTGCTTTGACTGGCTAAAAGAATGCTCAGGATTAATGCAGACTCTTCTTCCATTTGTAATATTGCTTGGAGGAGGACTAAATTTCTGTTCTAGATGAATTGTATGAGGAAATACCTACTTTTCTCTTTCAGCAATCTCAATCCAGAGAAAAATGCAAATGAAAATGGAACGTCTGTGCAGAATGATAACTTTGAAGAGATCATAAACCTGCCTATTGGTTCCAAACCATCCCGGCTGGATGCCATGAACAATGACGGAAGCAATAGTCCTGAAATTCCTTTGAATCCAATTCTAGCCTTTGAAGATAAGGGGACTCTTTTGCCTCAGGTAGACAGTGTTCAGACACATCAGACAGCAGGTAGGTTTGCCTTCGTTCATTAACGCTTGTAACGGGTTGTAATTGACAGAGGACCTAGGGTTCTTAATTGATCCAAGTTGATTAATTTAAGCATTTTTAAACCTCATATTATTTGGGGAAAGGAGCGTATCTCTCTTCGTAAAGCTACGTGTGCCAGGGACGTACAGGTGCTGTGCAAATTATGGTGAGGCCTTATCTTTTGTTTGAGGAGGGTTCTCAGTTACGCTGCACTTCTGCCATTTGAAGCTGCTTGAAAATGCTTGCCCTGTGCTTTCAAACAGAAATGGTAACAGTGACAACTGCTGTTCCTAGCTTATGATCAGCAGTCACGTTCCAGTTCTGCAGATGTAATAGCTGATACGCACGTGCAGAAGGGGAGCTGGTACCCACCTTCTGTGTAAAATTCTGGACGTAATTCCCTCATCAAGTTGTTGCTGACGTTAATACTGAGGGATGGTTTGCAGCACACTAGACTGTTCTGAATTACTTCACAACTTTTAAAGGATGTTAGGTAAACAAATACTAATTTCGCAAATTAAATCGGACGACCATTTTCTTTTTCTGTGCCTAGAAAATGCACAGAAAATCATCTTACAATAAAAGAATTGCATAAATGCATAGCATTTTGAAGTAAGCATTATTACTCTTTGCTGATCTGTCATTTTTGATACCGTCTGTTGTAGAAGTGATCTGACTGTTTCTTCTGAAGAACCAAAGGTGATATGAGCGTCTCTGCAGTCAGTGGAGTTTCTTCCATGCTATGAAGGCGTGTTTTATTTTTTCTCTCCAGTTTTTTAAAGATTTCTTGAATATGTTTTTTGGAAGGACTTTAGTAAAACCAGCAGAAGAAATGATGGGAATAGACTTGGATCACCTTTCTAATAGCTTTCATCACTAGAAAAATCATGCTTCACATGCATTACTTAATATGGCTCTTTTCCAACAAGCTTTTTCTGTTAGTAAATGGATATTTCTGCTCTCCTTAAGACACAAGACACTGGAATCTGAAAGCAATGGGCTGATTTGGGTGGTGGGACTGATTCTTTTTTTAAAAACGTGGGTGTTGGTTTAAAAGGCATAATTGTAAAATTGGCAAAAATCTTTTACACTTTGTGGTTCTAATACTTGAAAAATGAATACCTCATTGCTCTACAAGTAGAGTTAATGGGGTGTTTTATTTAAACCTGTTGGTTTAAATATTATTGCAGAGAACTCTAACTATGGGGGCAAAGTATAGGCTTCTGTATCAGGTTCTTGTAAATGTAATTCCTACAGGGACATTCTGTAAATTGAGACGTCACTATGATCTTCTTGCATTTTCTCTAAAAAGACAAAACAAGGCAGGTTTTGAAATGTGAAAATTTGAAAGCGTTATTTTTTCATGGACAAGAGGAAAACCTATTGTTCTCCTAGATTATGTATTTATGAATTTTGTTCAGTACATGAATAAATCGTTTAACTGAATAAATTAGAAAAATGTGGTAAAATGATACTGCAAACTTGATTTTGTTTTTTTAGTTAAATCCATGCTCACAATACTGTAAAAGATGTGTACGCATATGCGTGCACACACACGAGGAAATACCCTGTTCCGAGTCCTGTAAATTGCTGCCATTCCAAATGATGGAAGACTTTGCCTTATCAGACTATTGAAGACTGTGTGAGACCTGAAATATTTGATTTTTGGATGATGAAGCAGGTTTCTTTGGGGATTTTTTTGGTTTTGCTCGTTTCAGAGCAAATGGAAAATGGTCCTTGGTTGTGCTTTGTATGTAGTGTGTGATTTTTATAAAGCAGTACAGTTTGAGTGATAAGAGGAGCAATGCAGGTTGCTTTCTCTTCAGTTTGATACTGATTTCTACTGTCACCATTCCATCCCTCACTTTTGGTTGCTGTTGGGAAGAACTTTAAAATTTTGTGCTTTGATAAACAATGCTGTTACAGGTAGAGCTCACTCTAGGTGTTGCAGTTTGAAGCACCAACCAGGGCTTGATGCATTGCTCGCTGAAGTCAGTGAGGAGATCCTTGGCTAGTGGAAATGGAGGTTTATGGGGTTTCAGTTCACTCTATGAGAGAATGTGCCATTAAGATTCCTGCACCTGCCTTTAGCAAGCACTGAGCTAGGCCTGTAGGAAGCTGTGCAGAAAGTCTGTGCTAGCAGAAGAAATCCTCTGAGACAAAGGCTGAAGAAGTTTTGAAGAGATGACTTTCTGCTGCTGCCAAGTGTTCGTCTTATACAGGAGATGAGATAAAAGCAATGGAAATGCAATGAAAAAGAGACTTCATCTGCCAGAATATATATGAAAGGGATAAAACAGCCATTCAGTCAGAATGTTTTCAATAGTAGCTTGTGACACAGTGAAATGAATTGGGTTCCTTTCTTGCTTTCTTTAGTTTTCCATGTACATAGCCATAATATTTTGAAGTGTCCAAAATATGTAGTTTTTCTTGAAACCTACATATAGCATGTAAGTACCAAATAAAACTTGTTTGAAATATTTACTTCTACTTATATTTTCATTTTCTCACATAGTAGAAGCAGGAGTCAATCTGTGATGGAAAACTCTCTTGCTGCTCCTGGTCTGCTTAAAACTTTTCTTCAGGTTTTCTCTGATCTCTTTACTGGAAAATCAGTTCAGGGTTGCTTACAGCTAGAAACAGAGCAAAGAAATAGCCAGTAAGATTTAGGTTCAGTTTTAAGTTTGAGGATTCATTTAGGCTCAGCTTTCAATTATGTTGATCTGTTTAGGCTCAGGTTTAAATTATGCTGATCCACTTTTGTGAGACTTCAGAACGCTTGCTTCACTGTTTGCAGCACAGAGCCTGCTTCATTTCTCATGTGTGTTTTGGGTTTTTTAACAGGACTGCAGTGAAAACAATTTGTCATTGTATTCATTCCAGGTTTGTCTCAAATGAGAGAGAAAAATGCCCTCCTTTTCCAGGGCTCAACATACAAACGAAAAGCTAGGGAGTTGGGAGTAGAATTAGGTTTACGAATCAAAAAAATGAAAAGGGATTGAAATTTTAAGTCCTGGATTAAGCCCCTTTCTTTAAATGCAGGGGAAAATATTTTCTGTTGTTCTTGATAACAAAATATGGTATCAAATGAAGGCCAGCTCCTTTGTCTGTTGTTGCAACTGTTTCTGTTGTTTGTACTATCAGGGCCAACAGTTAAATATTCAGTGAGGTAGAACTAGCAACGGCAGAAGTTACAGACAGCTATTCTGAAGGTACGGAGTAGTAACTTTTCACAGCAACTAGACTGTGTGCTTTGGAAAGACTCGGCTCCTTGCTCGCGCCTGAATTGCTAGCACAACATAAATGCTTAGGGGGGTGACATTCGGCGAGTTTAGTTCAGTACATCACAACTACTGGGTTGTTCACCGTTAGCTCTGCTTGTTCCACGTGTCTCTTGTCTCCTCATTCCTGGTCAGGAACGCTGTATGATTTTCCTTCTCACTAAGACCTTGAAGTAATGTTTGCAATTAAATACCTAAGAAAAACAGACAGATTCTAATGTCGTTACGTAATATTGCACTGATTTTCTTTTTGGAAAATGACCTGAAGTCACCCAAGGAGGTGGCCCGAAGTTTGAGATTTTCTGCCTTTGCTTCGAGCTGTGTCATTCAGGTCTCTATAGTCCCCTGTTTTACTAAGCCCAACTGCCCACAGTTGTGGGCACATGGGTCTTTCACATGAGACTTCAAAAGAAAATTCCTGTCACACGTGAATATTGAAAATGCCATACTGCTTTATTTGAAGACTCCGTCTGCCCTGTTCTTTTAACAGGTCTTTTGACTGTGCTGCGGAGAGGCTTTTGAGTGTGTTTTTGGTTGGGTGTTTTTTGGAGAGAATGTGAAGTTACTGAAAGGGATCATTAACAGAAATGCTTCCCCCAAGCACCAGAACCAAGCTTAAAGATTTGGGACACAGTAAAATGCAATGTTGAGCTCTTATTTGACAGAATGATTATTTCTTTCCACTATTATTATTTTTTTAATCCCACTTTTATTTCATGTTTGTAGCCAGTAGCAGCTCTAAAGCTTGACATACACGTAAGAGTTATACCATGGTCAGAAGTAACTCAAAAGACAGGAAACTCTTCTGAAATATCTTCATAAGAAACTGTACTATCTGGGAGCAGATGTTTGCCAGAAGAGTGGTTCCAAAATTTCAGTATTCCAGCCAGTTCAACGTGAAGTTCCATCAGGATTCTTGTGTTTAAAAACAAGTGTATTGATCGAAGGTGGAATTAGATAACCAACAGATTATTATAATTAGATTACTATTCTTTAACAAATTAAACCTACATTAAAAAACTAGTGCCCGATAATTTCAGGGCTCTGTGCTACATTTTTTTTCCTGGAAAATACTGTTTTGATTGACTCCTTCCCTCTGCAAATGGAGGTTGTTCGGTGTCCTGTATACATCTAAGAAAACTAGTTGAATTTAAACATACTACTACTTTTTTGTTGTTCTTTAACTCCTTCTAAAATGAAATGCCAAAATCTAAGATAAATTCTTAATTTTGCCAGATTTGTTCACTTTTTCCCTGTTGCAAGTACCTTTCGAAATAATTCACCATTTGCAGAACGCAGATTTCTGTATTCAAACACATCTCGCCCAAATCTTTCATGGTAGCTGCTATATTCTGAACGTCCCCTATGCAACATTTCCCTGCCTCAATGTGTCTTTGCTCTTGTGCTGGAGAGTAGCGCCTACAGTGTAGGCAAGGATCAGCCTTAAAGCTTGCCCTATTCTTGTTTCTTACCGATTCCTTGCAATTTCTCAGAGTTGTCCCCCAGCAGTTACTTCCTGTAGTAACCTGTTAGTAGTTTGCTACCTTTATACTGTGTGTTAATACAAGTATTTTCTAAAGCCAAGTCCCTGGAGTTTGCTCTGAAATAAGGAACGTGGGACAGAAACAAAGTAAAGATGAATGCAGAGGAACCTGCGTACTTGAGAGATCACTGTTCAGTAGAACTGGCCTGTTATGTGAATAAAACCTTGTGAATACAGCGCTGTTTTTTTGGAGTGGGTGGCAAGGAAACCAAAAACAAACCATAGAAGATTACCCAAGCATAACGGTTGTTTTCCAAACCGTTGGAAGGAATGTAGCTACACACCAGGAAAATTTTAACTACGGGAACCAATGAAAGGAATTGTCTTCTCTGAAAGTTCAGGCTCTTGGATCTGCCAAGTTTTCGTAAGCCATCCGGCTTAAATATTAACTGTCTTTGTGGAAATAGCTGCCCTGAGGAGCTCTTGAGTTTCTTCTGTTTGTTGACGGACTTGCTCAAGGAGTTTGGCCATTTGGCTTTTTCTGAATGCTAATGAAAATTCTGGATCTGAAGAGGAAAAACAAGTGTTAGGCAACCTGCTGGTTTTTTCCAGTATTTTAATGCAGATGCTTAGAAAGCTTCTATTTCAGGTTACATTCAGCTGATGGTTCTTATTACAGCGTAAAGTATAGAGAAGGCAGAACGACGTTCTTCTACCACACAAAGCAGATACAAATTCAGTTGTCATCCCTACGACCATTCAAGATTGTTTCCTGCTAAATTCTCCTGATCCAGATGTCTAAAGTTCAGTTGCCAAACTCAGCCTTATGCAACAGGTGCACAGGAAGATGTAGCAGGGTCTTGGCTCTGGCTCTGCATGTGTGAAGACACACTCTGTATAGGTTTATTACCACATTGTAATTCTTATCTGTGCTCAACTTCTACCCCAAATAAAAAAAACCTAACCAAAAATGGAAAAAAAATCAATACAACAGAATTTAAAGTATGAAAAATATGTGAGCCTTCCCAGCTTTAACAGCAGCTAATCATGCAATTTGCTTGTTTGCTTGCTTTATCAAAATAAACTAAATTCCTATTTGAAAAGTTTTTAGGTTACGTCTAGTGCCAAATGTTCTTATATTAGATAAAAACATCTGCAGCTGAAGTCCTGTTTCCCTACTGATCAGAAAGCCTTTAGTTTTAAAGCCACCAAAGAATAAAACCCTCTGCCTTTATCATAAGATACTCTTAGCTACTTAAAAACAAGTGAGGTAACAGCTACCCTTGAGATTATTCTGTTTGCTGAAGTGAGCAGAGCTAGTCCCCAGAGGAAGTTACCCAGCACTGTCATTTCTGTTACAAAGCAGTGCCTGTTTGCCACCGATGGGAGCTGGCAGCATCCCCAGGGCTCGGCCCAGCAGGAAGCACGTACCTTCTCGCAATCTGCAGAATGTAGAAATGCCCAGCTGCTGAAAGCGGATCTCTTGGTGGGTAAGGAAATTCTTGAGGTAAGCCTGAATCTCTCCGATGTGATGCTTCAACAAAAGCATCATTTTTCCTGCATAAATGGGAGAACCACTGGAGGTCAGTAGGAGCCTTTGAAACACTTCGAAAACTGATTTTTTGTAACAACATTTAAGATCGTTAATGACTCATCTAACTTCAGCTACAACCAGTGTTACTGCAAAGAATGGCAAAGGACTTCCGTGTACTACAGCCTCTAACGGTATCGCTGATGCTTCAGGTAAATGACACGCTGACTGGGCTGTTGTGCTTGGAAGCTGGTCCTCGTGCGAAGTGCGTGCTGGCTGACGGACTGATCAGCCTGTCCTGCCAACCCATCCATGAAGGGCTGTGGACTCTGTTCACTGCTTGGGAGCCTGCTCTGTTGCAAATCCTTGATGGTAGGATTGAAACAGGTTTGTGTTTTCCCTTATCGCAGACTTCAGTGCTTCTCATATCTAAGGATTAAAATCTAACCACGCTTTTCTAGAGAAAATGGCAAGAATCATATGAATGCCTTTTCTTGCAAGTCTTAAAGGCTCTCAGCTGCATGGGACGAGTGTATTGGGCATGAAGCTGTTTTGTTTTCTGCAGGTAAAAATAATGCTCTTTTCATTCTCTCTCACTGAAACTTAAAAAAATATAGGCTACATTCTTAAAAGCTGCTTTACTTCACTGCTCCTGCTGATCTAGTCTAGAATTACAGCAGCAGTGTTTGGTTCAGTAAGATGCTTTTCCCTTGCTACTCAGGGAGCAGAGCTGATCTAAAATTTTGGAACACAACTACTCCATTGTAATTGTCTCCACCAACCTCTGCTCCTGTTGCAAATGCTATCAGATTGGATATACTGACAGAGAGGATCAAAAAGAAAGATGCAACAATACCTCCTGTCTGAAACGCGTTCTCATCTTTCCCTTGCTAAGGAGTATTTTACGTTACCCCACCTTCCCACTTCAGTTGTTTTTAAGGACCTTAGAATTGGCAACAGACTAGCCCTGCAAAATAGTAGTGCTTGAAGAAGGCAACAACACCTGAATCAGATCTTTATCTATGGCCCATTTCCATCCCTTGGTTTTCTCATGCACTTAAGCCCTGTTCTATCTGTATTTCAAGGGTGACTGTAGGTGCTTTTATGCTAATAAATTTGTAGAGGCCAGATGGAGGATGCTATAGGAATGTCAAGTGTTGTTTGGTGCCTGAAAGTTAACTCCTTTGGCAAAAGGCTCATTTCACTCCAGACAGCCGTAAATATATTTGAAAGCAGTTAATGCTGTGTGACAGTTACCGTGACCTGTCATGTGCCGGATGATGGAGGCAGCTTGAAAGGATGGCTCAGTATGTTCCAGTTGGCCAGCCAGTCTCACCAAGCACTTTGTCAAGGGTTCATCCATCCGTTGGACCATGTGTAACATGGCTCCTTCTGGAAGACAGAAAGGTAAAAGTAGCCTGTAAACAGAAATTCTAGTGCCAAAGAAATGGTGAGAGGTCTGCCAGAAACTGTACTGCCTAAACTGGAGATCCTTTATGCAGCTGGAGAAGCAAAGCAAGTGCCAAACTTGCACAATAAGTACATTTAAGTTGTAAAAAAAAGTCATGTCTGAGGTTACGCTCTCCGTAAGGTAGGACCATGGATTTGATTCATAGAAGGGCTGGTAGCTTTTTATTTTGTTGGTTTTGTGTTCTGAAACAATGAACCATTTTACATATGAGATCCACTCTTGCCTAGTGGGCTCAGTCTGTCCAGCAGCTGCTGGGCACCTCTTGCAAAATTAAATGGGACATGTCACCAGTTGCATGGCAGTTACACCAGATGGAAGAGATGAAATATTTGACAGACAGTATCCGTTCTGGGCAGGCTGGGAAAATTTTCCCTGATCCTCTCTGCCACGAGGAGCACTGTACCTTCCACAGATGGTAATCTGGGATATTTTATAAAATCTGTGTGTAAAAAAATTAAAGAGAAAGAGCCACTTTGTATTTTAGTCTTTTCTTATATTAGTTTTTGCTGTTGTGAAATGAATTCAGCTGGGGAAACTGGGTGACGTTACAAATACAAGTAGACAGGCCACATACAGCAATAAAGTCCATCACAAAGAATTTTGACTAAAAAACTTTAAGGAGTCCAACAGAAAAAAGAGCAAACAACTGAGCCCATGTCTTCTGCCAGTAAGCCGGCTCTTGTTCTTCTTGAAGCTTATGGCAAAACTCCTGAGTGAATTTAAAGGGAAGGAACTGGGGTACACGCCCACCTGTGTTTCACCTCCCATTAGGACTAATAAAGGGTACGTACTCTTCTCAGATTAAGCCATTTATGGTGGCGTTGCTTCCCTACCTTGCTTTGCGAGCTCAGCAAGGCAAGATGTCACGTAATGAAGAGAGTCTTCTTGAATGTCCATAGAAAGCATGGTCTGGAGGAGACCTTCAACACACGGGCTCTCAATGATTCTCTGCAACAAGAAAGAGATTCTTGTTTAGGACTTCCATGATGTTTTAGTGGTGTCTGAGGACTTCAGAAGTACTGAATAACTCTTAGCAATACTGAGGGCTAAAACATCAGTAATGGAAATGTCTCCTCACAGATCTACCACAACCAGGTGGCGAACACCTTGGACTGTTCACAGATCACCTGATTTTAGACATTTCCCAGGGCTTGCTCTGTCTGTGGGATGTTCTCATGATCACAGATCTCTCTGAACTCAAAGAATTTCCTGACCTATTGCTGCTCTATCAGGCTGTATGTTGGTATTAAGCTGTCATTTGCTCAAGTCTTGCTGCAGAGGTGAATAAGCTGACTGCTCCAAGGCAAAGCATTGGTAAAAGTGGAAGGTTTTCAGTTTCTCTTATTTCCTCCAAGGCTTTGAAAACTTTCTGGTGTTGAAATGCTCTGATCTGCAGAAATATGAGATGACCTCTCAGTAGCAAAAGTGAGTTCTTTTTCTGGAGAGAAATGTTATGAATTAAACATTTCTGTGTATCCCTTATCTTTTAGGTTGAATCTGCTATGCCAAAAGCAGTGTTGGGCAGCATGTCTCTGCACTGGGATATATATATTTTAGAGACTGAGTTGAAAACAGATAGGAGACTTAGCCTGTGCTGACCTGGATTAAAAGCACATGAGACCAAAGAAAGAGTCCTGAATCAGTCACCTGGAGGTAACTAGTAAAGTTGAATGACAAAGTCATCAGCTTCCTGGGAGGTCCTAATAATGGAAGCTGCTCACACCTCCATAAGGGAGCTCAGGTGTTTACCAACAAAAGGGACTACCTGTTTTTATGTGCTCAATTTATGNAGAAAGAGTCCTGAATGAGTCACCTGGAGGTAACTAGTAAAGTTGAATGACAAAGTCATCAGCTTCCTGGGAGGTCCTAATAATGGAAGCTGCTCACACCTCCATAAGGGAGCTCAGGTGTTTACCAACAAAAGGGACTACCTGTTTTTATGTGCTCAATTTATGTTCCAGTTTTTTAACTTGCTGCTTAGAGGTTGAAGCTGGATTCAACACTGCTGCCTTTCAAACTCCCATACTCTGTTCGTGTCCTGCTGGCATAAAAACAATTTCCTCTTGTGTCAAGGACTCTTACATGTTTTAGGGACAGTTCCTTAGAATTGACCCTGGAAAGCTGGTGCTCCCGCTTGTGTCTGTGGATTCATTTGGGCAGCGAGAGCTAAATACTCTATACGTTATAAAGCTGTATGAAGGTGAACCAGCTCCCTACTGATGACAGAATAAAGTCACAGAATTTAAGTGACAAATATGGTAATTTTTTTAACGCAAACTTCGAAAGGACGGTCCGTTTTCACTCTTCCTGTGGGCATCTATTTCCCTGCAAAAATTGATTTCACAATTATCAGAAATTCTTATGTTAGTATAAATGAAAACAATATTGGAAATAGTTTTTGGCTATTTTAAAACTTTGGAACTAATGGTAATTGGATCATGAGCAAAGAAGAAAAAAAGGAAACTGAGTCTCAAGAAGTGTGTACTAGAAAGTGGGGCAAAGCAGAGAAAAGGATTTGGGTGGGTTTTTTTCCCCGATATTGATCGTTACCAGTGGCACTCTTTGATCAAGGCACTCTTAAAAGGCAAGGAGAAAGGAAGTGCATCTATGGATATGGATTTCATTAGAAGCAAAGTCAGCAATAGAGATCTTTATAGCATCTTGGCACAACTAGTAGCTTGCCAAACAAGCAAAATGCACATCAATACCTGGGGTTATATTTAGCAACTGGGAGTGAAATTCAGTCAGTGTTGAACACCATAAGTGTATAACTAAGGGCAGCTGAAGAGTGAGAGTTAGGAAATAAGGATTCAGTTTATAACAAACCTCAGATTTTCCTGGATGTTTCCTTTAATTAGTATGAAATGTCTTTGCCAGAAGCATGTTTTATACCTGTGATGCAGTCATTCAAAGTAGGTAACCACATTACTTACAGGAAAAATTAGACATTTCTTATTTTCGTTAGCATTTTTTTATTGTATTGGAAAAACATGAATAAAACCCCCTTTCTTTATGGCACATCAGGTCCTTTTATTCATACACACAATTTTGTGTAGAGTATCCTTGGTGTATGTTTTATTTAAAAAAAAAAAAGTCTTTCTGCAGGTCATGTTGATTTGATATAAATATATATAGTTTAGTGAAAAGTATTGGGTACTTACCTGTCTGTTTCTGGAAAGGCTCAGGTTTTTGATGATACAAGCAGTATGGCCAACAATCACAGGGTCTGTTTTACGCGCTGACAGCAGCATCCCCAGGCTCTGCAGTAGCTCAGTACATGCCAGAGTGTCCTGAGAAGAGCAACCAGTATCTCAGTTACATCCAGGATGGACAACACAGTGCAACTTCGCAGCAAACTGTTGACAGATAGATCTTAGCTCTGAAAGAAAAGCATTACTTAGCTCATTTAAACCAACAGTGTAGTGGCTGAGTCCAGTGCTTTTTCTCTCAAAATACTGTCTACTGACTGGCACTGATCTAGAGCACCTGCTATGGAAAGCTGGAGTCTTTAAGGTGTGGTCATTTATTTTTGTTTGCATCAAACGCTTCCCAGAGGTTGGTGGTGGTCGGGGGAAGGACATGTGATCCTGACTGGAAGGACAAGTGGTTGGGATAGGTGTGAAAGGCACAAGTACGTGGTGAAGTAGCAGCAGCAGCCGCAATTTACCTCACCTACAACAACGTATGTTTAGATCAGTTTGTGATCAGGCATCACTTCAGTAACGTGTTCTGAACAGCATCTGCTGAGTTTATACATACCTTTCTCTGCTGTCTGGTGGATATTTTACAGGGACTTTACCAAGCCCCTCTCTCCCTGCATGTAGTGTTTCTCCAACTACCGTTAATATTAACTGGATCAGATCTTACTTTGAGTTTGGTTTACTGCCCACGTAGTTTCCTCAATAACAGCATGGATTAAGGGAGCACTGCTCTTTATAAGAGAAACCTGATCTCAGCAGGCTTTGGGTACAGTATACAGTTAAAAGCAACACACAATTTCCTCTTGGGATAAATTTTCTTTCAGTTTCTTTCCCTTAGGAATTTCAGTTCTATATGCAGTTCTTATGTTTGTTAGTAATTACCTATATTATTTGTATTACTCAGAAGCTGAGACACGTTAGCGAGAGTGTTCAATATAAAACAAATCATCAGTCCTATATACAGTTGAGAAAAATCACATAATTCTGAAAACTGTGAAATGTCAGGATCACTGAAGCGGCATGAAAGGCAGATGTCTTTAAAAATTACTTTAACTTGCATCTTTCTTTTACTTAGGTTAAGTTACAAAAGTGTATTTTATTTTATCTTAATAATAGCTGACATCTTCGCTTAAGTTCATTTTTAAGCACTGTTGCAACCATCGATCCTAAAATAAAACATGAAAATAGATGGAAAGGGCAGTGCTATAGCTAAACTCAGGGCATTTAGAGAATCCTATATGCAAGTATGGCTGTAAATTTTCTCCAGTTTTAGTTTTCCTCCTCTTCAAAGGCTGAAATCATATAATTTTAGAGAATTCAATTATATTACCATTAATGACTGTTTTCTGTGCTTTTGTCCCAAGCATCCTCTTTTCTGTGTAATCCCATCAACTACAGTACTGTTATTTGATTTGCTACAGCCTGAGAGGAGAAAATTATCTACAGACTACAAACGAACTTTCTAATATATAACGACTTCCCTGCCAAGCTCTTCTGCTTATTTAGGACCTACATTAGCAAGTGACAGTACTCTAAATTCTGCTGAACCTCTTTTTTGGCTGGCATATAGCTGGGATCCAGATTTTGTTTTCTGGCTCATTCCTGCGTAGTGCGAGAGGATCATGAGAAAACTCTTAAGTAAAAATGCATTGGGTGCTTCAGATGGATATTGATCTAACTTCTCCCAAGATTTAAAAAAAAAAAAGGGCAAGGAAAAGCATTTCAACAGCAACTGTGCTTACAATTGCAATGCTGCACTCGCACCCCTTATCCGGGGATTTCTTGACAAGATAAATACTATCCCCTGTTTACCAGGTAGCAAGATGGGAAGGCACAGTTACTTTGTACCTGGAGTGGAAAGTCAGTGGCATCATCTGGAGTAGACCTGCCACCCTGACTTCCAGGTCTTTGCTCAAAGGAATGTCATGTAAAAGGCTNCTTATCCAGGGATTTCTTGACAAGATAAATACTATCCCCTGTTTACCAGGTAGCAAGATGGGAAGGCACAGTTACTTTGTACCTGGAGTGGAAAGTCAGTGGCATCATCTGGAGTAGACCTGCCACCCTGACTTCCAGGTCTTTGCTCAAAGGAATGTCATGTAAAAGGCTGTTTTTTCACAAAGCCTGACTCTTTATTTAGTGTTTCGGGGTTGGGCTGTCCTTAGGAGAACTGAACAAAATTCCCCCTGCAAGAGGGAAGTCTTCCAGCACTTGCTGGGAATTGCTTTCAACAGCCTGGCCAGGAGATCACAAAAAGGGGGTTTAAGCAGGGAGAGAAGCATTCCCGGCGGTTTGCTTCATGGTAACAAAAGGGCAGACGAATCCTGCCCTATTGTATCCTGGGTAGTATTTGTAATAATTCAAGCATCACTTGACTTGGTTGTAAAGGTTAGCTTTGTTCGGTGGTTTGTTTTCCGACAGCTGTTCCCATGGAGAAGCGCCTCTTTCACTCACTGAGAATTCAGCCTGAGTTAGAGAAAGAAACCTTGAAACCATTTGAATAACAGGCCAGAAAAGGCATGGAGGTGGGGAGGCAGGATATGAGTAAGGAGAGGTCAGCCTCTTCTCAGAGTGCCCGGGGCTCGCTCGCACAAAGCAGCAACATTCAGGAGTCAGGGACAGCCCTGTTTGCTCACTAAAACAAATTTTGAGATGTAGATACTTCTCACTGGAGAATAAAACCTCGAGGGTGAAGCTTTGCTTTGCAGCCTCCTGCTGCTGACCCTTTTACCCCACAAAGACAGGCTGTTTCACCACTGGCGTAGCAAGCGTGAGCTCCTGGTGCTTTCGCCTGTTCCCACCGACGCTGCGCTGTGCCCTGTGTAGCTGGGGGTTTGAAGCATTGGTGAAGACACATTTCAGGATCAGGGAGGAAAGGAGCTGCGGATACTCTTTTCTGGGAGAACAAAAGGCGTAAATGGTGTTTGGGGGCAAGACAAGCAAACAGGAGTGAGGACAACGTTCCAGCATAATGCCTCATACTGAGTAACGTTTTTACTGTGCAAATAGCCTCCAACTAACTTTATGTATTTCAATCGAAAGCTCGTTGAGAGCAAATTGTGTTTTGATTGCATGAGGCAGTTTGACAAGCAATGGTTTGATGCTAATGCAGCCAGCACAAAAACTGCGAAGCCACAGAGCCTCTGAAAAGCTCTGCGCTCTAGTTGCTACTTCCCAGGCATTGAGCTTACCCATTTCTTTCCATCATGTCCAGGAGTTAGAGGACATGCAATTTGGTTCGCACGGTGCTGTGTACGTGCAACTGACACGTAAGCACCAGGCTTCGAGTACCCGGAGGACACTTCCAATCAGACTAAGTGTATTTCATCCACGAGAAACACCTAAGCCCAGTTGTGGTTACTCAGCTCATCTGTCACTACTGCTTAAAGCAATGTGGCAGGAAAGGTTCTCACATTTTCTTCGCTTTATCTACCCAAACTCTGTCTTTCTTAAAAGGTTATTGTTAGCTTAAGACACTTATCAAAAACGTTTCATATCCAACGTTCCTACTGATGCCTTTGCTTACTATAATCAAAAAGCACATTTAAAAATAATAACCTGTCAGTTGCTGCTTTCTGGTTTTATGTGGAGGATGAAAGTACAGCAGGACTGTCTGTTTTGTTTATTTGCTGTAGTTTATTTCCAGATAACTTCTTCATGTATTTGCATAGTGTTGCACTGTTAAGGGTGGTGTTTACTCTGAACATGGGCTAAAGAACTGTTCTGTAACTGAGGACTTGAGGAGGCACAGGAAAGTCTCAGTGAGTTAGCTAAAGATAGACAGGATTTTAAGTTTTATCGGCCCCTCTTCCTGTCTTGATCCTAATTCAAAAGGTGTTAAATTTATGCAAATGTACTTTTGAATAACTGTCCATATAGGGAAGTAAAGTATTTTTGTACTTTATTTTGCACTGATGCACTTAAATGCACACTCTAAATTAGTTTGCTTTCCAGTGTGTGGGAAAGCTCTGTAGCCAAGAAATAACTTCCTCAGCTGCCTCCATGGTTGCAGCTTCTCATGGTGCTATGCGTGTGTCTCGCCCCTTGTTACACCCACCTGGAGACCTATGGTCTGGGGACCATAGGGAGTTGCAGGGAGTGCAGGGTAGTATCCATGCATCCAAGGAATCTGACACCCATCTCCCCCTCTACTCTCCCTACTGAAGCAGATAGAAACCTCAAAGAGCACCATCTAGCAGGTTCTTTTTAGTGCACGACTAGGAGTTAACAGAGCCAGCTCTGGTTAATACCAGTACACATCTGGCCAGTGTGTACCAAAAAGCATAGTGTCACATTTC
This sequence comes from Steatornis caripensis, assembly GCA_013398225.1. Taxonomy (NCBI): domain Eukaryota; kingdom Metazoa; phylum Chordata; class Aves; order Caprimulgiformes; family Steatornithidae; genus Steatornis; species Steatornis caripensis. The sequence goes on from VZSC01011565.1 coordinate 535,533, forward strand.
TGACACCACCAGGAGTTACCTGTTACCCCTTTTTTACTTAAATAGTAATTTCTCAGACCTATTCTGGATGCTTTGCATTTTGTGCAATCCTAGAGTTCCTTACTGTAACTGTTCAAGCAGTTACCGTGCTTGCTGTCTGACTGCACCACTATAAATCTACACCAGTAAACCCATTTCTTACATGACGATGTCACTCAAAGTTTGTCTGCACCACAGGCTCTTTATGGCATTGTACACATAGCCCTCCAGAGTCTCCAGTACTGGAAGAAGTTAAGCTGTGCAGCTCAGAGCTCAGTATAGGCTGGTGATGCATAAATATACTAACCTTTTGAGCCTATGTTAAACCCCGGATTTTCAGGTTTTTTTCTAGTACCCAAGCTCAGTAGTATGAAAGTGGCTTTGACAGATCTACAGTACGTAACTATGTTGACATATGTAAGAGGAAAAGTCTTCCATTTACATAGAAAATTTGAGATATAGGAATTTAAATCTGCAAATATTTCTCTATCAAAGAGAAATTAAGTGGTGCCATCACAGGTAATCTGATTGACTATGGCTTCCTTTGGATCCTACTCACCACGACAGATAGGCTCCTCAGGTAGTTGGTGTCAGTGCAGATGCACTAGACAAAACCTCATCAATTTGCGTGGGAGGGAGAAGGGTTGGGAAGCCTCACGGGGTCTATCAGTCATTCACAAAATGTGTTTCATTTGCAGTTTTGCTGCAACAGAGTGTTACCCCATGCGGGGGCCAGAACTACTGTTTCCCCTCTGGTCCTGGGAAATGACCTCCCCTACCTGGTTGTGTGGGTGCTGGGACAGGATCCAGAGCAGAGCGATGGAGGCGCGACGCACGTCCTCGCTGCCAGATGCCAGGAGAGAGCACAGCTTGGGCAGGACGTCCTCAGCAACCATCTCAGCCTGGATGTCCACTGGTTTGGGAAAATGACTGAGGTCAGGGAGGTTCAAAGCACCATGAGGAGACATTCAGGCCCTGATTTGTAAGCATTTGACTGCCTCAGGGATGAAATCAGAGGGGATCTCCACATCTCCATGGGATGGGACAACGCTGGATGTTTGGTCATAAAAATAAACCTCGTTTGTTCCGACTCCTTTTGCCAAAGGATTAATACAGGCTTGAGAGCAGAATGTAGCTTTGGGCACCCTTCAGCTTATGTCTGAACCTCGGCAAGAAGAAAGGAGGGGAATTTTCCGAGTGCTTCATTGGCCTAGGGCCCGGTGAGAAGGTGGCAGCTTCTGCTGCACAGACAGAAAGACCTCCCCAAGCACCACCTATCTCGTAGGATTATGGTTAGCCAGAGCAGAGATCAGCCATCCTGGCCGAATCCCTGTACCCCACTTGTCCCTGCCACCTCAGCGAGTGCTTTGGGGCACTGAAAAGCAATGCCAGAGCAGCCAGCAGATGGAGTGGCAGCCCTGCAAGGCCAAGCAGACCAGGGGTTTTCAACCACGCCAAGGAACAGCACAGCAGTTCCTTTACCTCCTGCTCCACTATAATTGTGATTGCTTGAAAATGAAGCACCTCTACATTTTCTAGAAGAACAACTTTACGCTGGACCCTAGGGCTCTAGCGTTGAGCACGCCAGTCCTCTGCTTTCATCTCCCAATTATGCTGTAGAAACAGATCTCAGGCATTTAATAAGATACAGTTTTTTAAGAGGATGACAAATGCTTGAGAGAAAATTATATTTAATGACAGACAGGTTCATGCCTTGGGAGAAGGCAGGTCCCCATTCAAGCAGCAATTTCAGGAGACACTCTGTACTAATCAGATTTAATGCCAAGGAAACACGGAAGGGAGAAAAACTTAACACAGCTGCAAAGGCTCTGTGCATAAGACAACCTCTGCTGTCTCTCTCACTTTGTCCAAACATTTCCCCTCGCTACCTGGGAGCTCTGAGGCTGGTTTAGTTAGTAAATCTGCACCTGCCTCTTCCCTTAACATCCAGTTAAAACGTAGAGAAGAAGGTATCTCTTGACTTAATATGAAAGGTTCCCAAGCCCACTGTGCTCACTCTGAAAGGCAGAGAGAAGGAAAAACAAATAGCGTGGTTTGTTTATCTCCAATGTATTGCTTACCACTGGTAGCCAAATTTCTTAGGCAAACACATGCCTGGCTTGAAACCTGCTTGTGCCAAAGAGAGAAAAAAAATAAAGGCAGAAAAAGAGGGAAAAAAAGAAAGGTTTCAGTAACGCATGTTCTTGCCTATTGTACACAAAATAAACGTGATAACACTAGCAAGCTATTACATTATCTTCAGAGAATAAATTTTGGAACATGATTTTTTTTTCAAAGTTTTGATGACTTTTTTTTCAACCTGCTCTAGTATCAGTCATCCTGTTGTTGATGAGGAAGAGCCAATGAGATTCAGATGTTGGTTTATTTTAGGAATGTCAGATAAGTTATAGGAAAATGAAGGAGTGAATTTATCTTATATGCTTTGCCTTTTTTTTTACCTCCTTTCTACACAGAATTTAAAGTTCCACCCTTTAAATTCTGAGCTATGGCTTATTAAAGTTTCTTTGGTGTGGCTCCCAACAAAGCAAAATTTTCACGATGTTATTTTTTTGAAGCCACATAGTCAAAGTTACAGATAACAAAAAGAAAAAAAGTAGCATAACAGATGCTCTACTCTGATGGTAAGCCTTTACACAAAGAGAAAGCTACAGCTTTACCTTGTCCACAGAAGAGGATAGGAGAGAGATGAGAGTTCGCAGCAGGAATCTGTTACCAGGTATCAGCATGGCTTCATGGTGTTGAGCGTTGGCTGCCACATTGCTTAGGGCAGCACAGCTGTAATACTGCAAAGAATCAAGAAAAAAGTAGAGAGAGAGGCAGTCACAGTGGTGACATGAAGAGAATAAAAATAAATTGGAGAAATAATACTCAAATTTAGAGCTGAGGAAAATAAAGTGTTTTTTCATCTTAAGGGTGCTTTATTGGGTAGATGTGGTAACAGCCTGAGTAGGCTTTCTCCAGGAAAGGTGATGCAATCTGCTGTCGCTACAGCAGCAGTCATGCTGTGGCGCTGCATGTTGTACAAACCCGTTGGGACCCTGGGTATTTGAGAATGTACTGTGGTGCTGCAATTACACTGCTGCTGGCACCTAAGTTAGCTCACCTGCATCTACTGTATTATACGTTTGCATTGATTTACTCAAGCCAGATGTAGTCATTGCCCTAGCATGCCAAGAGGTCATTTTCAAAGGATCTAAACATTAATGCTAGGGAGAATTAATTATATATATAAGAGTATGTATTACTGGGGAGGTATAATTAGAAGAAACAGGTTGAACTGCAGAGACGTAAATTTTAAGATGAATCTCGGAGAAAGCTGATGATGCTGAAACAGTTTGCAGAAAGCCATTCCAGAGGCTCCATCACTTCAGACATTTAAAAGAGAACTGAACAGAGATAACTGTACTACTCAGAGGACCGAATCAATGAGCTAGCAGATTTTAAGGTTTACAACTCTGATTCATACTTTTTCATCAGTATACATTTGAACCAAGACCGGCTCTCTGTTAGTCTGCAGGATCACAGAGGTGTCTGTGGTAGGCGTAAAATAGAAAGATTTCCCACACATTTACAATAATAAGAAAAAAATCTTTGCAAGTTTTGCCTTCTCAGAACACTTAGTAAAATTGCTTATTGTGGAAGATCAAAGTTACGATGCAAAAAAACCCCCAAAACCAGAGGAAGAGGCTTATCTGCAACTTGTCTGATTATCTGAAAGACACAGGAAGGTAACCACATAACAACTGTGTGCATGGATTAGTGTGTGCTGGCAGATGCACTTCTGTGTCATAAACTTTCTGCCATGGAGCTAGATAAGTTGAGTATTTTGAATACACATTCTCTGACTGAGTTTCAGCAAGATGCTCTCATGTGTTTCCTGTCTTCTCTAGAGAAACCTTCCCTCCTCTCCACATGCTGTGGTTTGTGCTGTCCTTACAGTCACACTGTTGCTGTTTAAAAGTCTGACCTGTGCGAGCCGTACCTGCACTTCTGAGTCAGCAGATTCCAGCAGCAAGGCAAGAACTGGTAGGGCTCCTTCCTTGCACAGGACCCGTTGTATTTTCTCTGCCATTTTAAAAAAATAAAAAAACAAACAAAATGTGCTGTTAGTGCATCCTTCCCCTTCCCTCCATCTCATCTGCAGGCACCATTCAAAAGGGATATGCACAATCACTGGATTCTAGAGAGTGGCGAACTTGTCCAAATATATGCCAATCAGTGTGACTGACGAGTATATAATTTTGAGTTTGTGCAATATAGCAGTATGCAGACATTTTACAAAATGACTAGCAGGCTGTCTGACCGATTAAGTCTTTGCTAGTTTTATACTAAAGACTGTTCCGAGAATCTGAATTGCTGGAGAAGCTGAAAAACCTCAGATATGATATTCACCATGATTTCTGTGTCAAAAAATACCAAATTCTTTTTAAAATTCTGAATAATAACAGAAGTGTAGAAGTTCTTTTCAACCATTCCCTTCCACTATATAGGGATAAGAGACATTACTCATGACTGTATCATTTAGCTGTGTGGGATAATGGTATCATCTAGATAGGTGAGATTTAATGCTGGTTTGTTTCAGAGTTAATGTGTGGTAGTGCACATAGTATTGCAGAGGACCAAATACTGCTTTTGTTAAAGCTGTCGGCAGATATCCCAGGAGCCTTTAATGTCTGGCCCATAACAGTTATATTTTGCATCTTCCAACATCAAGTTAGGGATACAACTCAAACATTCCTAGAGCTTGATCTTATTGGATAAGCTTCTGAGATTGCTTCAAAGTACCATCAAATGTGCTGCTAACTTTTTAGACCAAGTTATTTCTTTAACAAATGATTCTTCTTTTTCTGTTTCTTTGACAATTTTGGTGCTTGTGCATTAGCCCTGAGGGTTGAAAATCAAACCTTCCTATTTCAGTACTAGGCAAAAAAGGGACTGTATTAGCTGAAGAGAGGCAACACTTAAATCATCGGCCTATGGTATCAACATGAATGCCATACGCAAAGGAAATAATTTGTTGCTCAGATATGCTTTTATTCTTGCCTTAACCTTTTTGAATTATTTTTCTGTCAGTGAGAAATTTTCTTTCAGTAATTTTAGATAAACCGTTAGTCAGAAAGTACCTGATTGTGTGAGGTTGAGAATAGCACCAACTGCATTTTGTTGGACTCTAGGATCATAGGAATTGACAAGAGACAACAGGGGTGTAACTCCTCGAGCAGCACCAATAGCCTCTCGGTTGGACTCTGGAGAAAAGAATCAGAGAAAGAAAGAAAGAAGACATTGCCAGGAGCAGGACAACTAGCAGGACTAGATTTCTTGGGCGTTTGCTTCTCTGATTCTTTGGTATATATCAAAATTTCTCTGCACACTCAAAGGAACCTGTTAAAAATTCCAAGAGCTCAATGGGAAAGAAACTAACTCATGACTTCTGGATTAGCCACAGATCACAGCTGGTTCAATGCTTTTGTTTTCTGACTAGGATGATTAAAATAAAAGGACCGTAACTCCGCTTAAACAAGTTAGCAAGGTGTCATACTTGCCTTGTACCCCTGTTATGCCTGATCGAGCTATTCACAGTATGCCAACCAAAACCTACATAATTAACTGCAGGTAAAACAGTTAATTTAGCAGGGTATATTCAGGGCCAGTTTCTCTCTTTGAATGTGCCTGTGTCACTCCATTGACAGCTGAAAACAATGCTGAGGTTTCGAAAGACAGAATTTGACTTAACCACTGGAATTTGAAAAGGTGCTTCTTTGAAGTGGTGCTGCTTCCTTGCATGGCGGTGTATTAAGTTGTACAGTCGTATTCAACATCCTGGAGTACAAAGAGGACTCAAAAAAGATCTGCAGAATCCCTTGAGACTCCTGGATTAAAAACTGGGGAAAAAAACCCTGTAATACTTAAATAATGCTATAAAATGAACTATATACTATAAAATACTATGTAACATACTGGTATACTATGTGTGATACAGTTATACTATGCTATGAAATATAATACAATTTAGAAAATAAAATCTGCTTTTAGTTCTACTTTTGTTTTGGACTTACTGAAGGTAGCCTCAGCTGCGTTGTATAGAAGACAATCCTTCCATTATGCTCTTCCCTACCCCTCTACCATAAGGCCATCAAAACATTTGCAACAAATAACCTGCTGCCACACTCAGATAGCTATGGTCCTCTCCCCTCCTGTACTGTCTTATTTATATCTATACATCATCTATATTTGTATCTTATAAGCATTCTAGTGGCATAATTTTGAAAAAATAAGGTGTTAGCAGTGGTTTTCTTTGAAGTTGATGAGGTTTAAATGGGATTTAGACCAATTAAGAATTCTCTTAATATCACAGTATTCTCCAGATTATTTTATAAAAGGAAAAAGCAAAGTCCATAGTCTACATCTTTTACTGTTTATATGAGCTGAACTGCCACTGAAGGCCACAGGAGTTTTAAGTGAGTATTACTTCATTTAAATACATTTCTACACAGTTAAAACAACGGCCAGTCTCTGGAAGCTTGCTAAGAGAAACATGAGGCAGAAGAAAGCAAGAAATGTGAAGGTATTTGGAGGAGATCAACTCTTCAGGTCCCAACTAACTTAGAGAGTTAAGAGAACAAAGCCATTATTTCTATACCTGGAGCCTATCGATACTGGGGAACCGACATACATAGATAATCCAGGATATCTATTAAAGTATAGTTCAGCCAGTATCAGTTTAGTATTCCAGGACAAGTCCCTTTCTGCCTTCATATGAATATTTTATACCCAAGGAAATACTTTTATTTTGGGAAAAAACACTCTTTTTTTTTTTTTTTGCAAAATAATTGTTCTGGGAGGAGTCACGTATTTAAAAAGAGCTTTTCCTAGTGGGAAGCTATTACTCTGGTGAAATTTTCTGGCCAATTTTGAGGACAAGCCTTTCTCCAGTCTAATCTGCCTGCATATTGTTCTTTTGTTTTCCACAGCGGAAGCAGGAATTCTTTTGTGCAGCTCCAACTGATGGAAACCAGTCTGGTGTGATGTAAATTCTAATTAGTTGAGTAAAGAAGAGAGGTAAAAAGACTGAGAATTCAGATATTGTGGCTTCCTTCATTCTTTCACACAACACACTCCATGAATGTTTGTGAATGTGGAAGAGAACCTCACATTTGGGCAAAGGGCTTACAAACATTCAGACAAAACTTGGGCAAAATATGACAGAAAATGGGCCATTGCGTGCTTCAAAGGGTTTTGTTCCTTAAAGAAATATAAATGGCTTGATTTCGAATGGCTTCGCACCCATGACAGCTCAAACAACTTTCCTGCCTGAGGGCTCAGAGGTGCTAGTCAACACTGGAAGCCTGCAGTGGCAGGATGAGCTCTTACGGCCTACTTCGGAAGAGGTGGCGTGTGGAGACCGAGGCACTGCGCTCCTGCCTGGGAAGGACTGGAGTGCCCGCTCTGCTTGTGGGAGAGTGGAGATACCACAACAGATACCCACACAAAAGAAACCTCTGTGACCAAAATAATGGTTTTTTTCTTTTCCCTTGTGTCATTCCTTAGCTGGCAAGTTCTCCTTTGCAGTCTTTGTTACTGCTCATTATTGCGGGTTTGCTGGATTTATTTTTACATATGTCATTTTCCCTTATCCTCCTCTCCATTCTCATTCTGGTTTTGGTAAGATAGTGTGGCTGAACACTGTCTGTTTCATCAACTTATGTCAGAATGGATGGAGATACCTATCTCACCAAGACATGTAACTGGACTATCATCTCCGTAAGAGATGTGTCAGGCTAGATTACGTTTCTCTGCTGGACCATCTGTTTATCTAAGTAATGCAGTCCCTCCAATGGTGCCGCTGCAATCACCAATGCCCCTTCGAGTGCTTTTAAAAGGGAACCACATATTCAGATGATACTCTAAAGTGGGGAAATCAGTAACATCTACTCAAGCTGGATTTGAGTAACTTGTCTTGAAACCTGCATTTATAAATTCTTTCCACTCTGCCATTTGTGCGCTTGAAAATTCTCCTGTCGGTACAACTCTGAATGTATGCTGCGCTCAGTGCATCCTCCTTGTTTAGCTTAATGCAGATGTCCAGGCCTCCCTAAACCCTTGCTGTGAACATTTAGTTCTGTTCCTGCGTACTCTTGAGAAGAGTTCTTATCTCAGAACTGATTACTTTCACCCACAGATTGAAAAGCTACAGGTAACTGCAAATCTGCATGCGTCCTCTTGCTGTGTGGACAAATGCTAGCGTTGGAACAAACTGACCTTCAAATCTCTTCATCTGAATGGGTTTGTTTGCTGTTTTTATTTTTGGCTACCTATTGCAGCGGATAAGTACTAGAAAACCCAGCTTATGTATGACTTGCGGTCACATTACTAAACAGCTTCACTCTGTACACAGTCTTGGATGTTTATTGCAGCAGAGTTAAGACACATTACCATTCTTGAATTTAGAATTTTAGTCACCTTAAAGCTGTCTAAAGGATCTTCCTAATTTGATTGTGCGTCCACATTTACCTTTTTTAAATCACTCAGAAGCATGAATGGCTTACTTGAAGGACGTAGTTGAACAGAATACTTTTCTCAAGCAGGCCATTTAAGATATCAGAGTCTGCAAGTTAAAATTAAAATAACGCTAAGGAATTGCCTCTTGCTTTAGTCTCATTGCTGTGGTAGCTAAACATAGTCTGAAAAACAAATAAATGGATCCAGTCTGTCTAAATGCTGGTTAAACTGGGACAGATATCCTCAAAACTGATCTAAAGCCCAGACAGCAACCCAGCCTACGCACTTGCAGGACCGCCTACCTCTGTGTTCAGCAGATGCCTTCTATCTAGTTTGAAAGCTCCTTGAGCACTTAATTTGAATTACTTGTGCTCAGAAGTACACCAACACTTGGAGGAGCGTTCAATGGCATTAGGTGACCACCCTCAACAGACAGTGAAGGTGGATTGGATACGGAGCGGCTGAGGGTTCCCTATACTCTGGGTTAACGACAGAGACACCTAGGAGGGCCAGAATGCCTTCAGGACTAAGGAACATCCGTAGGTGCACAAAGAAGTCACTTTGTGGGCTGCTTAAAACGTGTGAAGGGATATCCCTCTGTAGATCTTCAGGTGAATAACTCCACTGACCACACATAAAGAAAGCCCTCCTAGTGCCATGTTTAGTGATGCCATGCCTAATTTAGACATTTAAATGAGGCAATTTGCATTCCAGACAAAGTAATGTAATATACAGAGGTCTTAACCTGACCATAATAGTATACAACACTTTAAAAAAAGATTCAAAGGGAAAATATTCTAAAACCTGCAGATAAATCAAAGATGGGATAAAATGCAACTCAGCACTTCCATGTTGTTGGATCCTGCTCATCCACTCTACGTTTGCAACATAAATACTTAACTGAGGAAGTAACACTTTCACAATGCTTCTCCCAGGTGTCTCGGAGATCTGATTGCAACTTCCCATACTGGAGAGAGAAGCTGGGGGAATAAACACTAGAGGAAGGGAAATATGTACTATTCATGGGGTTTATACAGGGCTTTACACAATTTGTGTGGTAAAACCACACAATTTGCAAAAGGTAGAATAAGCCAGACTAACCTGATAATTTTTTTTTTGTAACTGTGGCTGAGCTTAACTGTCTGGATGCAAGGAAAATATCTATATCACGGTACGAAATATGCATAGTTAAGCAAGAGAATATGGTGATAAATTCAAGTAGGGCATGGCGGATAAGGAATTGACTAAAAGCAAGCTGGCAGCAAGTTTTGCTGAATGGGAACGACCACTTGGAAGGAGGCTACAAGTGGAATTCCACAGGAACTGGTCTGTTGTTGGTTTTTAACCAGAAAGTTAATACAAAGGTCTGAATGCAGCACTGTCGATGCAGTGGAGGACTGGAATATGTTACAAATAACAGACAAGTTAGAAGACTGAAGCAATAGAAACAGAACGGAACTTTAGAGTACAAAATGCAGGGATGTGCACTTTGAAGCACTTGTTGCAGATCCGTAATTAATTGGTGTCTGTTGGAAATAGCAGTTGAGGAGGAGAAAGACTAAGTGACTAAGTCAGCTGCAGGATGACAACATTACCATGATGCAATCACAAAAAATGGCAAGTGCTATCATGAGATGCACCACAAAACGTTTTTCCCTGGATGCCACAATCAAAGGCATAGGTGAGAGCCCAGCTGAAACACGGTGTATTTCTGGTGACCTCTCTTTCAAAAAGGTGAATTCAAAATGGAACTTCAGCAGTATGTATGTACATCTTGGGACTGTAACAATGCCTGAGGTCTGTGGTATCACTAAACAGCAGATGCAATTTCTATGTTCCATTTCTGGAACATATCATTTACACCCAGAAGGGCTATGAAGATGAATGGAGAGCCTGGCTTTTTCAGTCTAGTAAAATGAAGGAGCCTCATCAGTATAGACATCGGAGAGGGAGAACTACTGAAGCAAAAACCAATGTAGACACTAATTAAGATAAGCTGGTCATTAACATATATAGTTTGGGAATCAGAAAAAGGTTTGTCATCATAGGAGAATGAAGGTCAGAAACACTGAGAAAAAGATCTTCACAGAATGTCAAGAGGTTGAATTTATGATGTAGGAATACCAAAATTCGCTGCTGCATCTTACGACTCTTAAACCAATTGCAAATAAGTTGTTTCACCTTGAAATATGATGTAAGAGTTGAATGAATTTACTGCAGAGAATAAAGGGAAAGAACAGCATACTCACCTGAAACAGCCAAAGTCATGGTGCAGGCACAAGAATTACACTGGACAGTGGGATCCTCCGACTCAAGCAGATCCAGAATTGGCTCAAGTAAACCCATTTGGACAACTAATTCTTTGTCAACTATTCATAAATTCAAGAAAAAATGGACAAACAGAAAAGTAAACACTTAATGGCTTTGTGAAAAGAATCTATATTCCTCTGACTGCTTTGCGGGTCTCTATCATGATTATGGAAAATAGACCTAAGATGGAAACAGCCTGAAAGGCACTCTCAGTCCCTACCTTGGTTTGCTTGATTCCTCTTCAGACTCATAAAGAATGTAGGAGATGTTTAGAGGTTCTGGTTCAGAAGGTCCCAAATATTTCTACTAGCAATTCTGTTTTCAAACATAAGATTCATTTTGGAAAGTGCAACTGCAGCTTTCCAGTAAGTTCAAAATTTAATCAGCCCCCTCCTCTTTTTCTTCTGAAGTCTACCCTTTAAATATTATTTTTGACTTGTAAATAGTGACATGATTATTATTTGCAGCAAGATCCTTAAAAAAAAAGAAAAAAGCCAGCTTCACTAAAGACTGACCCTGTCTTCTGCTGTTATAGGATAGTGTGATGGAATACCTGCTGTGGCCCAGGTTCCAGGGAACACTGTAGTAGACACAACAAGGACTCCATTGACAAGGTGTGGGGTGTTCATGCCCTGTCTATCAATATAAAATTTATTGGGAAGTTTTTCATTTGCGGCTCCCACATCCTATGTCAATTACATTTGCCCTATTAGCTACAGAAGAAAGTGAATTCTATTAAATATTTTTTTTTTTTTTAATTTGCAAGCA
>VZSC01011565.1:547297-560985 GCA_013398225.1 Steatornis caripensis
TTTTTTTTTTTTTAATCTGCAAGCAATTTAAGACCAAGGTCCAGTTAATAAATAACAAGAAAATGAGCACTGTCTCATAGGCAGAGTTTATTTCTGAGAGCTGTATCTGTTGCTTGAAAGGGTAAGTGGTGGGCTCTTGATCCAAGAATGAGATTAGTATACCTGTTCCCACATCAGTCTGGGAATAAATTTATCAGCCTTTGCACACAGATCCAAGACCTCTTACCACATGATATAATGTAGATGGAGGGATGTGATATATCCTGGTGCTACCAGAATCTATTGTGGCTTGCAGACAGAAACAGACTCACACCTGTCCTATCAGGAACACAAAAAATGGAATTTGGATTTGTGTAATCCTGGGTGTATAGCTGTGTTCTTCTGTCTGAGTCTGTCTGAAGAGATACTTTTTCACATGAACAGAGATGTGTTGTTAATTACTCACTATTTCCTTCCAGCAAGAAGTTGACAAGGGACAAGGAAGACATCTGCTGCACCTCCAGGTCAGCAGACCGTAGTAAGGCATAGAAGGGTTCCAGATGCTCCACAGGCAGGGGGACGTCCACTGCAGGAATGAGAAGAAATATTCAGGAGTCTCATCGTTCACTGCAGTCACATTTTTCTCTTGTTGGTCTTGAGCCTCAAGGTGCTACCATACATAGTCTGAGTGGTACTCCACTTCATTTAAATCCCTTGCTACTAGCAAAACAGGGCAAGTTTCCTGAAAAGGTTTTGAATAATCAAGTACTTCAAAAACATCATGTGAAGGAAAGCAATATGCCTCGCTACCAAACAAGTTGTTCTGCCTCATAGCAGGTCTTCCTGTTTTGGCTATCTACCCTTTATATCCAGCAAAAAAATAATGGGATAAAGCTATCAAGCCAAGTGCCAGAATATTCTCCTTGAGGTACATTTAAAACAAACAAACAAACAAACAAACAAACAAATCACAGCCTGCTTGTTGCTGGTATTTCTACCTTTTTTTAGGACCAAATTCTTGCTGGAATCTTATTTGACATATCTAGGCTGACTTCTAACCATTTACAAATTACCTCAGGAGCCAAGTGCTCCCACAGAATAGCTGGGACAAAGAACAAAGTTTCCTTCATAAATTTTCACTACAACCTGGCCTCTAGGTTTTGTCCTCTTCCAAAAACTACATAATATAAAACCTTATGTGATCACTATGTCCATTTCCTTCCACCATAGTTCTGGCTGTGTCAGGAGATTCAGTATGCATTGAGTTTAACTACTTTGGGTTCTGCTGAGTTTTTCCAGAAGTATTACAATTACATAAATGACAGCCTCATGAGAGATATATCCTCATAGCAAAACCCAGAAAAACTCTGCCCACACTGCAATGACAGCATTTTCATTTTCCTTAGCAAACAACACAGCATGAAAGAAAAAAAATTAACTTTGAATAATGAATCAACCGCAGTTTCACAGTGGGAAAAAATACTCTTATTTATAATTATGTGAAAATTCTCTAATGCACTGAGAAAACTTACTGTGCTGACTCATATGCAAGTAATAGAGGGCAGCAGACTGCTGTAAGCCTGGGTTTTCTGAAAAGGCTAAGGTCCTCAAGGCTTCCAGAGGGTCCTTTCCAAGTGGTGACATTTCAAAACCTGAAGATGTACAATCACAGCACAGGGTTAGTTTACAAAAAGAAGTTAAAATTTACAGCCAACCAAACACATAAGGATTTTTGTACTGCAACAACTCCAGAGCCCATCTATCCTTATTCATGCTTCCATGAGCGGAAGCAATAAATGAATCCGGAATAACCTGTCCTCGGCAATGCCTCTTGTGAAGCTCACAAAGCTAGTGATTGGAAGCAAGGTAAATTATAACCTTTAGACACTTCCATGCTATCCAATATAAATGCAGGTGTTCTTGTTCTCCATAAAAATGTTTATGTTTTCCTGAATCATAGAAGACCTTTGTTAAAATATATCTACTGAACGTGGTATATATTTTTAATTTACTACAAGTTCGCTGTGTTTCCTGTCCTGGGTATTACAATAAAGGATTTCAGGGAATAGCAACATGGATTGCAAAGGGGCTTACCTCAGGCTCAAATTTCCAGCATGTCTACCTGTTCTTGAGTATGAGAGTTCCCCAATGAGTAAACCAGATGTTCAGCAATAGCTATCAAATCATGCATGACTTCTGTATAATGTATATATATAATGTACTTATAATGTGTGGAATGGAGCAGCAGAGAGGAAAAAAAACCAAAGGGCCACTGAATCACTGCTTAACAGTATAAACTGTTGAAAAGGTAATCTAGTATAAATTGACTGGTGGAGCACACAATTATATTTTCTGACAATAGATTGTGCATTAAAGATTAAAATAGCTCATTGAACAAGATCTAGCTACTTTACCTTCCATGGGATAGAGAGATGTGAAGGGTGTGAGCTTTCATGCCTCAGTGCAAAATTCAACCAGTATCTCAAGCCATTGGAAGCTGTTGACATGCCGACAGCAGAAAACTCCTACCTTCAGGACTAGGTAAGTGGGCTTCACAGAACTGCTTCATATAAAGGACAATTTTGTTTAATAATTAACAATACACACAAAGAAAGGACTAGCTAGTGTATGCAAGGTTTTAGAGAAAAACCAAAAATCTCTTCATGTGGTTTAATTCTGCTCCGTACACACTGACTACCAGAATCTCTCACAAATCTATGCATTTTTGTTTGGGTGATAAAGCAGAAGCCACTCAAAATCTTCACCTGCTTATAATATCAACCATTTGCTGCTCTAGCATTTTCTGTGTATGATGATCAATCATGAAGTCTCTCCTTGCACCAAACTGTCCAAATGTTGCCTCCCTGCTTATTCTAATTTGTCCAGAACTGAGGACGGGCTTGTTCCATCTTGGAATAAAATACACAGGGAAGCGCTGAAGTAAGAGGGATGTGTCTTGGTTCTGTTTGTGAGGCTTCCCTGCCTCCATCTGTCTTGGCAGCAGGATTTGGCCACTTGGAGAACTAACCGTGGTTCTTCTTCCTGGGTGCAGTGTATCTCCTATCATGGACACTGGGATGTCCCTGAGAGCACACATCGCCATCTGTGCACTGCTGTCGCAGAAGCTCTAGGCTCACTGCTGCTGTACTCCAGTTCCTGAAGATCCAAGGCAGACCAGTCTTTTGAAGACCCAGCTCAGGAAGGAAAGGATTTCTCAAGAAAACATATACTTTCTCTTTTCAGGAAGCACTAGTGTGGTGTTGCAAAGGGCAATTCTGGCCTCAACACTTTTTCCAGACCATCCCTTCATTGCACCTGATCCATCAGCTGAGCTGGGATACTGCCAAGATGGTCTCTTTATACAGTCAGGAGTATGCTAGCCTTTGGGAGAAAAAGTTTAGCCCTGGAAGATCCCCACTGTACATCAAGGTGAAAGGTCTGGTCCTATTCTGGGTATAGACTTCAGGATTTAGCCAGTCTTTAATGTGCAACAATCAGTGAACCGTATCAGCAGCATGGGACCCCCCACATTCATAGGGTAGTGACACCAGCTAACACCAGCTGAGGCTAATTCACGCATGTTCCTGACAACCAGCGTCACAGCAATTATTCCAAAGGTTGTTCCATGACAGAGCATTTCAAACAGCATTAAACATGTCACACCAAGGAAAAATGTCTCTCCTGGTCCCCCTCACAACATGGTTTTACGTCCCTGCTAAGGCAAGTAAAGAAATAGTGGTGTTCCACACCCTTCACACAAATGGAAGTAGAAGGCTATGCAATTTTGTGTAGCAGCTTTAGCCCAAGATTGTTAAACTTAAAGCAATATACCAAATTAGCTGTGAGACAAAGCAAAACCAAACAAGCAATGGCCCCCACCCAAGCTAGAGACAGTAAGTTTTTTTAGGTTGGACAACTGACAAAACACACTCATCCAATAAGATATTCTGTGAATAGGAGTGAAATAAAAAAGGGTTTCCTATTGATACTGTTGTATCATAGGACAGGATAGAGAGGACATCACAAGTAGATAAACAGGCAAATTAGGGAGGTAGCCTGTAAAGCAGCGGGGACAGGTGAAGAGTTATGGATCTACTTTGATTCAAGCAGAATCCCATGATTGTGTTCAAGACTTCTCTGTAACAAGTTTGCACAAAAGCGTTTAGGCAGACCAGCTGCTTGGAATCTGAGGAAGTCCTGGAAGCCCAACAGTGCTTGTCCCAGCATGACTCTGACTTTTCCCATGCATAGCGCAGACACGCTCAGCACGAGTTCAGGTGTTCTGCAGCCAGCTAACATGGATGCACACAACTCAGCCAGGACCCACATTTGTGATTAGCCTGCTCACAGCTCTGCACTCCTGTAGCATCCAGTGTCAGTACAGCCTGTTTCCAGCTTTGTGACCTCAGTGACTGATTTCAAAAAATTAACTTCAATTAATAGGACTCATTTTTACAAAACGTATTTACATGGGTTATGTATTAACAGTGGGGGCAGAGCAAGAAAGTGATTGACCATTTCCACCTAGATCTAACTTCAGCCCTCAGTGTCCTGTACACAAAGAAAATGCTGTCTACGTCTGGCCTTTCCTACATCACCACGCTGCTCCATGCCATGCCAGAGCCGTTCAGCCATCAATCTGATTTCAACCCACAAAACGAATCCCTTTGTTCTTTCACAACCCTTTAGAAAACAAAAAAGCTCTTACCTGTTTCAATATGCTGCAGAAACTCCTGTGCTGTCACCCTCTCATGAGGCTGTAGGACAGGCTTGTACAACTGTCTGGCTTTAGAGCTGTTGTGTTTCAAGCAGAAGCATTTGCTTATCAGAGTTAAGCATTCCTTGATGCTGTGCACCAAGTCGGAGGACATCCTCTGAACAAAGGCCATGAAGTCCCGCAGCAGCTGCATGCATCGTCCACACAGTTGACCCATTCTCGTTCCAACAGCAGCACAAACCAAGACAAAAGGGAAGGAGATGGAAAGAAAAGTTTCTTCTCAGCTTGTCCACGTTTTGCACTAACTTGCTGCCTCAGTGTTTGGCCTGTCTTATAGATGTTAGCGTTACACCACGTGCAGCTGCTGTAAAAGCAGAGAAGCTTCTGCATCCAAAAAGCTACATTGCACAACAAGGCTGGTTTCTGCAGAACTCCTGGAGTCTAAAAAATATTATTTAAAAGGCTGGACTGAAGCCACCCATAAACACCCTCCTTCTGCTTGAAGAAAAATAAAATTATGACCTAAACTCATTTTGTGGAGAACAGAGTTTAACTCCTGGAGCATCCACCAAAGCCTTCATGAGGCTAGAAAAGCTCTGGGATAATGAAAAAAGCAACCTCAGTTTTGGTAAGGCAGCTTTCCACATGAAAGTTAGGCACCACCTCGTCTGCATGTGTACAAGCTGCAGCTGCCAATGGGAGAGGATCAAAAAAAAANGGCTAGAAAAGCTCTGGGATAATGGAAAAAGCAACCTCAGTTTTGGTAAGGCAGCTTTCCACATGAAAGTTAGGCACCACCTCGTCTGCATGTGTACAAGCTGCAGCTGCCAATGGGAGAGGATCAAAAAAAAAAAAAAAGCATGCGGACAGGTTTTTCCAGTTTTTGCTGAAGCACAGACCAGAACAAAGGTCCTGTTGGGCTAACAGCTCATAACTCAGTCAACTCAGACTTTGCAAATCAGCAAGAATAGAAAACTGAAGAAAAAATACAGTGGAATTTAGAACTATGTTTTCCTCCTGTCAAGCAAATCCTGCAGAGTGGGCTGGATAAGCTAGCAAAGGGAGGATACAAAAATCACCTGCAGTTTTCACACAGAAAAAGGTAGCCAAAGGAAAAAGAGCAGTTCTCCTTTTGCTCCATCCTTTTGCTTAATTCACTAGTCTGGTGCACGTGCCCTTAGCTGAACAGTTTTACAAACGACCTTGGTCTAATTAATGTAGCATGAAGTGAGATTTGTAATATTCTTGAG
Source organism: Steatornis caripensis (assembly GCA_013398225.1). Classification (NCBI taxonomy): domain Eukaryota; kingdom Metazoa; phylum Chordata; class Aves; order Caprimulgiformes; family Steatornithidae; genus Steatornis; species Steatornis caripensis. The sequence continues at coordinate 553,244 of VZSC01011565.1, forward strand.
GTTTCCAGTAAAATCTGGTTTGATTCAAGATCACCTTCATTAGGAAACCAGTAGGTACTAGTCTGCTGAGTGTTGATCGCTTTTATCAACTTCTCTTTATCCACAGATTTGATGGATTTATTCTAACCATTGCACTTGATACATTTATTGGTAAGCTTCAGCCTCACTGTCCTTTAATAGATCTTAAGTTTCTAAATAAATCATGCTTGAAAATCAACCCTTTGTTCTGCACCCATCTCCAAATACTGATGGACAGGATCACCCAAATCGCATTGGTCTGTCCAGCTACTGCCATTTCTTCTCTTACTCACACATGATGTAATTTTCCTAAACACAAACACCAGGCAGCACAGATAAACCCACCTACACCCATAAACCAAAAGGTATGAGACCTCTATTACACAACGCAATCCATTACAAAGAATCAAGACTTTGATTTTTCTGGCTACTTCCCTGGCCACAGCTCTACAAGCCCACTGAGTTCTGGTCTCTGTCTGGCTTCTTAATATTATCAAAAGCAAGGCTAATACACCTATTTTCTCACCATGTCTGCAGGGATCCTTTCTGCAGGGATCTTCCAAAACACAGGAAACCCATGTGATTGTCAGATCCTGCTTCTGACATCACTTGCTCTTCACCTTCTGCTCATGATCTTCCACCCTTCATCTTCCATCCTAAAAGCAGTGAGGTGGTAGATCCTTGGGAACCCATCGCATGTGCCTTCTGTCTCTTGCTCTGTCCTGTCTACAGAACTGTAAGGTTTAATTATAATGAGTTTTTAATTATTATATGGGGTTTTTTTAAGGTAATTTGAACTGTACTGCACAGAGATTTGGAAAAAACAAAGACTATTGCAATGAGACACTTGTTAGCAATGACTGCATTTCTATAACGTATTGTTACTAAGCATTTCTAAACATATTACAGACATTAAACCAGCTTTCCAATGTATCTGTAAGGAATATATTCCCAAAATTGTTTAAAAACAAGTTTCAGACGTGCTGAGCTCTTGTAACTCCATTTGAAATAAATGGGAGTTAAATAAATGCACCACACCTGAAAGTTAGGCCATAATTTGCCTAAAGGCATAAAACTCAGGTGTCCCAATACTTGGTTTGATGATTCAGGCAGGAAATTGTTCTTCTTTGATTTGAAACCACTACTTGAAAGCCAGTGTAGAAAGCTGGCTTTGTGGGTCTTCAGACTTCCTCTGAATTCACAACAGCTGCTGTAAAGGTTACAACCATAAATCCAGCATTTTTGATTAGTTTCATGACCTAGATAAGTTTCCTTATCTGACTGAACAAAATGTCAGCTCGAGACTGCAGAAGGCGAAAAAACTAGTAGTATTGTAATAGTGTTTTAAAAGCTATTTTGCTTTTATTCTTCTAAAGAACGTGTTCCAAACAGAAGCCCCACACTCCGATTTTTTTTTTCTGAAATAAAAAAATGAGTTCCTTTGCAAAGTGCTAAAACAAACCTCTCCAAACCATTTCCATTCAGTCACACGCAAAGGAGATTTCCAAGTAGTAACCTTACTGTGTGAAGACTAACTGGAATTCTGTATAAAATGCATTTGGAAGTTTAAAACTACTTGACAGATAACCGATGAATGCTGTAGCTAAATGGCACTTTCAACAGAGAGCTTCCACTAGTCCAGCATTTTATCTGCCGTGTAGTTTCTCTGCAAATTACAGAAAATATTGCTTTTGGGCACAGTCCCTTAAGCATCCGACACTCGCAGTAGGTTTGTTTTGTTTTGAATTAAGAACAGAAAATCTAAAAATGTATTTATTCATCACCAAATTGATCCACCATTTCACTCACGCAGCATGTCACTGCTTGAACCATTTCTTGTAACAGAAATTCCTTTATCTAGTTCGCAATGGTGCATAACTTTTGATTGCTCGGAAGTTGACTGGCACTGGAGAGATATACACAAATACGCTTCATACTCCTCTTTCATACATTACCTACGGCCTCTTCATTCTAACTGGCCCAAAAAAACTTCAAGCTCTGACATGAACATTGGAAAAAAAGNCTTCACCTTCTGCTCATGATCTTCCACCCTTCATCTTCCATCCTAAAAGCAGTGAGGTGGTAGATCCTTGGGAACCCATCGCATGTGCCTTCTGTCTCTTGCTCTGTCCTGTCTACAGAACTGTAAGGTTTAATTATAATGAGTTTTTAATTATTATATGGGGTTTTTTTAAGGTAATTTGAACTGTACTGCACAGAGATTTGGAAAAAACAAAGACTATTGCAATGAGACACTTGTTAGCAATGACTGCATTTCTATAACGTATTGTTACTAAGCATTTCTAAACATATTACAGACATTAAACCAGCTTTCCAATGTATCTGTAAGGAATATATTCCCAAAATTGTTTAAAAACAAGTTTCAGACGTGCTGAGCTCTTGTAACTCCATTTGAAATAAATGGGAGTTAAATAAATGCACCACACCTGAAAGTTAGGCCATAATTTGCCTAAAGGCATAAAACTCAGGTGTCCCAATACTTGGTTTGATGATTCAGGCAGGAAATTGTTCTTCTTTGATTTGAAACCACTACTTGAAAGCCAGTGTAGAAAGCTGGCTTTGTGGGTCTTCAGACTTCCTCTGAATTCACAAGAGCTGCTGTAAAGGTTACAACCATAAATCCAGCATTTTTGATTAGTTTCATGACCTAGATAAGTTTCCTTATCTGACTGAACAAAATGTCAGCTCGAGACTGCAGAAGGCGAAAAAACTAGTAGTATTGTAATAGTGTTTTAAAAGCTATTTTGCTTTTATTCTTCTAAAGAACGTGTTCCAAACAGAAGCCCCACACTCCGATTTTTTTTTTCTGAAATAAAAAAATGAGTTCCTTTGCAAAGTGCTAAAACAAACCTCTCCAAACCATTTCCATTCAGTCACACGCAAAGGAGATTTCCAAGTAGTAACCTTACTGTGTGAAGACTAACTGGAATTCTGTATAAAATGCATTTGGAAGTTTAAAACTACTCGACAGATAACCGATGAATGCTGTAGCTAAATGGCACTTTCAACAGAGAGCTTCCACTAGTCCAGCATTTTATCTGCCGTGTAGTTTCTCTGCAAATTACAGAAAATATTGCTTTTGGGCACAGTCCCTTAAGCATCCGACACTCGCAGTACGTTTGTTTTGTTTTGAATTAAGAACAGAAAATCTAAAAATGTATTTATTCATCACCAAATTGATCCACCATTTCACTCACGCAGCATGTCACTGCTTGAACCATTTCTTGTAACAGAAATTCCTTTATCTAGTTCGCAATGGTGCATAACTTTTGATTGCTCGGAAGTTGACTGGCACTGGAGAGATATACACAAATACGCTTCATACTCCTCTTTCATACATTACCTACGGCCTCTTCATTCTAACTGGCCCAAAAAAACTTCAAGCTCTGACATGAACATTGGAAAAAAAGGGTCAGCAGCTTTAGTTGAGCTATGGTAGCAAATGCTTCCTCTCAAGGAAGCAAATGATAGCTCCAGGTTTGAGATTTTAGAAATACTGTTATCACTGTGATTTTAATCAGTGGAAAAAGGATTTTTTGGGGGTGTAGGAGAGAGGCAGGGACCAAGAACATACGGAGTCTTATTTGACTTTTGTGCAAATCAAATAAGAATACATATACTTAAAGGAATGCTTAAAAAGCAGTGCATTGAAAGAATATACTTACTCAAGAATTCAAAACTTTGAAAATTTGAACTAATTAAATGTGCATTTTATGAATTTGTGCCATGCAATTTTTTATTGCAACTATTGTCTTATACACATTTCTTTCACTCTCGTCTCACCCTTCTGTTCAGGAGTGAGGAAAACACTGTACAATTTAGAAAGCTGTAAGATGATGGCTGTGCATTACTTCTTGGTTAGCAACAAATTTGATTTAAAAGGCGATAGCTCCCCTAATGCCTAGCAGGTCTTTATTGTCCCTGTACCTGCAGTTAAGGCCTCCTCACTTGCATTAATTCAATACCACTGCTCTTTAAACTGGATCTATGAAAGCTTGTAGCTTCAAAATAAAACCAAAAAACAATCTACAAACTAAAGGTATTAAGCTCTTAAACTGGAACTACCACTAACAGAATAGTAAAATAAAATAATGAATTAGGAAAAAAAGTTGAGGAAGCAGAACAGTTCTAAACCCTGAGCCTGATATGTGTGACTTACATTACTACTAAGCTCTTTTAAATATATATAACTTTTATATATAATAAATATATATATCTTTTGAATATATATATGTGTGTGTGCGTATGTATATATTCACCAGTAAGATTTCAGGAGGCATTTGGGCTGAACAGAAACGGACTATAGTCATTTAAGTAGGGAGGAAGCCAGATGCGAGGACTTGATAGATGCAGATTTGTGAAAAACTGCCAGGGGTTACTTCATTGCATAGTTAGGCAGAGCCTTGTTTGCATTCGTTGCAATTTCTGTAGAGTATAAAGGAAGTTGCTCTCACTGCATCAAATTCCTTGGCTGAGGTGTTTGCTCATCCTCGCTCAGAGGGAGAGTGCCATCTACTGCAGCACCCCTTTTACACAGCTCCCTTGAGCCTTGTCCCGCTCACGGACTGACAAAATTTACCCAAGGGGGCTGTAAAACCGAGCAAGGTTTTAACATGAGGAGAAGCTGCTCTGGGTGCGAATCTTTATTGTAAAGTAACAGCCGCATGTAAAGGACCAAGCCAAACGTGATAAATAACACCACTGACTTGTGCAAGCCTACGCTCCAATTTTATAAAGAGATTAAAACCAACCTCACTCTAGGTTTCTTCATTCTCAGTAAATCTTTGGAATTGAGGTTACATTATCATTTTGTAACACGTAAGAGCGGCATTCTCTGCTGGGACAACCCAACTTCACTGCTGACTACTAACCATGGACTTTCCTACACATTTCCCCTTTATACGTTAGAGCTCGGAAGATCTGCAACTACTCAGTCAACTCACTGAACAGTGAGGACATCCGCTAACAGTCAGCAAGAGTTTGGCTTGGGCCACTGATGACACAGCATTATTGTGCTGCTTTGTCTTCACGTGTCTTCCCATTGAATTGAACTTTGGACTTTACTGGAAATTTTCTGGACCATTGCTATATTCAAATAAAGTAGCACTTTGTGTCATGCTCAGAGCTACAGTGTCCTATGGGAATAATAAACACATAAATAAAAAAATCGGCATTTTTTTCTTTGCTTTTGCCTCTAAAACATCAAAAGTAGGTCAGAGGTGCTGACATACCTTAAAAGTTTGAACAAACTGTGTAAAAAAAAAAAAATCTGAAATTTTATGACGCAAATTACTACCCAAAAGCAGGGCACCAAGTATTTGAAGGACAGAGGTGAAGGGAGACGTGTCAGGTTGTGTTTCATAGACAGTACCCTTACAAAACCACAATGTGTTTCAAGGCACAGGTGCATGTCCTGATGCTTTTGCTAACAAGGGGCTGCACTGAAGAATCACACAGCCCATAGCTCAATCATCATTTTTTTCATAAAACAAGGAGTGAACAAAACTTGAAACAACTTGCACTGTTTGTCATTAGGCAAATATATTTGAAATACTTAAAATATATTTTCAAGAAGTTTCACATTATAGTTTTTTCTTCTGGGCCCTTGGTATGTTGTATTAAATACAATGGAGATGTGAAAGAGTAGAAGTGACCACCCTTTCTGTCCCAAGAAGATCTATCCCATATATCTCAGAAAATAGAGGAGAGCTCTCTCTCACTGAAAGGAAATTACATGAGCATCCCACAGGTCTTGAGAACCATAAGGAAATGTGTGCGTATGTGTGTGTGGGGGCGCGCGTGCAGACGAATCCCACAACAGTTCTGGAACCTTACTGGCCCTAGCAAGCTGGCTTCCTCCCACAAGTCCATTATCAAGCAGCCTCCACACTGATACTGTCTTACTGTTGGTTGCAACAAAAGCTGTAGCGCATGCGCTGCTCTTGAGGTACAGGTTAGTTACCCCAGCCCCTGCATAATGGAAGAAGCTTCAAAGGAGGAGAGAGGGAATTGTGTGTCTCTAGGCCAGGCTGCTCATCAGTTAACCACAGCTGGTCAGAACTAAAATCCTTCAGTGTTTGTTTCAGCACCATGCTGCCTCCATAGAGGGCCGTACTTAAAAGAACTTAGCAGCCAAAAGAAAGTGATCTAAGCAGTGCGTTACTTCCCCTATGAACGAAACAGCAAAACAGCACCCGAGGATTACGTCTGCTTCCCATCTTCCGTGCCTTTTCTCTCCATCAGTTGGTTTTGGCCGCCTTGCAGCCATTGTACCCCGAATTTAAAAACTCAAGTTAGAATTGTGCATATGCATCCTTTCCTGCTCTTTCTTTGTTTATAGGTTTCTTTCCCCTTGCCTCAGAGAGAAGATTTGAGTAGCGTGAATTTTAGGACCCACTCAGCTGACACACACCTTCGGGCACCAGTCAGCACCGCTCACCCGCTGCGCTTTTTTTGGCGGTACAGAAACCCCTCCCCGCGCCGTTTCCTCGGCCACGCTTTCCCCAGCCGCTGCGCTGCCGTTACCGCACCCAAGCGGTAGGGACGCACCGGCTGCAAACGCCGCTGCGGGCAAAGGCCGCCGCCGTCCCGGAGCGGCCGGTGCCGATGCCGCTAGCCGGGGAGCCACTGGCCGCACCCCGTGTTACAGAGCCCTCCCGAGCAGCTCCCGTGGATGGATGGATGCGCCCCGCAGGTAACGTGGGGCGACCCCTCGGAACGCTCCTCAGGGAGGGAGGGGGCCAAAGGAGACAGCTCTTCGTCACGGAGGCACAGGGGGAGACAGGAGGTGCAGACCCCGGGGCGCAGAGCCCCCCGGCCGGGCGACAGGACGGTGGGAGGTAGGGGAGGGCCACGGGCCCGCGGGCGGCCTGCGGTGGGCAACTAGCGCCGCGGGCCGCCATCTTCCTTGCGGACGGCTACCCAAAACCAAGATGGCGTACGGGCGGTGAGCNGCCGCTGGCCGGGGAGCCACTGGCCGCACCCCGTGTTACAGAGCCCTCCCGAGCAGCTCCCGTGGATGGATGGATGCGCCCCGCAGGTAACGTGGGGCGACCCCTCGGAACGCTCCTCAGGGAGGGAGGGGGCCAAAGGAGACAGCTCTTCGTCACGGAGGCACAGGGGGAGACAGGAGGTGCAGACCCCGGGGCGCAGAGCCCCCCGGCCGGGCGACAGGACGGNGGCGACCCCTCGGAACGCTCCTCAGGGAGGGAGGGGGCCAAAGGAGACAGCTCTTCGTCACGGAGGCACAGGGGGAGACAGGAGGTGCAGACGCCGGGGCGCAGAGCCCCCCGGCCGGGCGACAGGACGGTGAGAGGTAGGGGAGGGCCACGGGCCCGCGGGCGGCCTGCGGTGGGCAACTAGCGCCGCGGGCCGCCATCTTCCTTGCGGACGGCTACCCAAAACCAAGATGGCGTACGGGCGGTGAGCAGTGCTGGCGTTTCCCTGCCCAGGGCGGAAGTGACGCAGCGGCGGCCGCCCCCCCGCGCTCTATGGTGGGGTTTTTTTTTCCCTTCTCCCTTTGGGCCCCGCGTCTCTTCCTCCGGCGAGACGGGAAATGGCCGCCGAGCCGCGATAAGGGAGTGGGACTGAGAGGAGTGCCGCCCGCCAGGTGAGGAAGGGGCGGAGGNTGACGCAGCGGCGGCCGCCCCCCCGCGCTCTATGGTGGGGTTTTTTTTTCCCTTCTCCCTTTGGGCCCCGCGTCT
>VZSC01011566.1:5677-29278 GCA_013398225.1 Steatornis caripensis
AGTAAACAATTAAGTTCTGCTTTTCATCATATGAGATTCTCAAAAGCACACCAACATTCTTCTCGAGGAGATGAAAGTCAGTTGTTTAAATCTCACGATTTGTAACATTGCATTTCTTCTGAAAAATATCTTGAATATACTTTCAGATTGAATCTGATTTTGGATTAGAAGCCCTTGAATTTATCAGATATTTTAACAGATACAGGCTAGCTGGTACATATGCTATAGTATCTACAGATAATTCGTCATATACATTCCTAGGAAGTAAACACCTAACCAGACATCATGCCTAAAAAGGTTTTTCTTATTTTAGGAGACAATACATACCCGGCCTTAACTTTTATCTTGCACCAGAAAACGCCAGAAACATGTCAGAAACAACACCATCATGACTAGCTATATTGCTACTGCTAAATTAGTAACTTCATGAAATTCATGAAAAGGACAAGGCGATGGCAGACTGTAGACATTACCCATCTGCACCTTTTGGAAGTCAAAAATGAACTGGTTTACTCATGAAGAAGGTGACCTTAAGGTATCACAGGAAATTAATAAAGAGCAAAGTACTATCTCTCTAAATAATGCCTCCCATGAGAAGAAAAATGGCAGTTTGGGAAAACAGTTTCACTTTGCAGAAATCCAAATGCAGGCAAGACAACTACTATTAATCTGATGCTGCCTCAAAGTTGCGGGGTCAGTACATGCTGTAGCTAACTCCAGGCCTCTGGACTCCTCTCCCATTGTGACTGGGAATCTCGCACCACAACTCCCTTTCAGCTGGATACCCTCCCTAAGCGACTGAAGGGAGGAGGAGGAGGGAACAGAGAATGTCCTCAGTCACCTTTGCTCCTACCCTCATACACTGGGCACCCACCATCCTTCTAAGAAAGTAACGGGAAACGTCAAAAATGCACTTCCCTCCCCATGGCAGACTGCTGCAGAGGTACAATTCTGACACTCTTCAGTGCCTGCCTTCTCCATTGCCCACCCAGCTCCTCAACTCCCCAGTACTCCAGGACCCGCATCTCCCTACCAATCAGTCTTGTGATCTATTCCAAGCCACAGACAGCAGATTCATTTTTCACAGAGAATTTCAGGATGTGGAGCTTTAACTGTGCATCAGAATGAAAGAAGATTCTAAACAGCAAAATTCTCCACAAAACAGAACATCCTTTCTCTCCCTTATTGCACTTGAGTGCAAGAAAAGGCTCTCTTCAGAGAAGGAGCAAGAAGAAGGGATCAGTCCTACCACGCTCTACAGCCACACACTGTAGAGGAGATTCAGACTGGCACTGACCTTTTCAGCTGTTCCAGAAGTGCGGACACTGGAGTGAGCTGGAGGTTCAGAGATTAAAAGACCACCCATTCCTACAAGATGAATCAGACCAGCAGATAACAAGAATGTGCCGAAGTCGAGTCCAAGCTTTAAACTGCCTAAAAATGTCCTTTCAGTGGAACAAGTAAACAATATAAGTAGTAGGTTCACTTTTACACATCCATACATTACTCACGATGGTCAGCAATGTTTTATCCAAGTGGAATAGAATTTCTTGTCACCATCTCTACCTGCATCGCTGTGACATATTCAAAAGGAAAAAGCATGGTAATTATATTAAATAACTGAAAAGAACTTAGCCAATTGTGCTTAATGATTTTTTTATTCGTACCTCAGAAAGAATTAATTGAGCTTTCTGTGAATTTAAGGGAACTAAAACACCAAGCAGAGAAAATTACCACTGCATATATGGCAATCACATCAACATCACTTCCACCGATAAGTATACTCTTATCCTTATCATGCACACCCTGGTTACATAGTAAGTCTCACAATAATGGACACTTTGATTCTGCCTATACAGGTATCGACTAAATTTGTGAAGAAAAGAAAGCTCAATAACCAAATATATCCCCTCCTGTCCCTCAGTGAGACACATTCTGGGGTTTCATAATGAACCTGTTGCTTAAATGATTAGACTGTCACTTCTCCCAAAAGATTTGAGGCACTTTTATTGAATTTCTTTCTCTAGGTTTGAAAAAGCATTGTAAAATGACTTTCTGGCTCATCAAGTTGTTTTGATAATGGCCAAGGTATTGACTCGACTTAAAGAAAATAGCTTGTGTCTACGCAATGACGGAGAGAATGGTAGAAGGCAGGAGAGCTATAGGAATGTAGGCATTGTCAGAGTGGATATAACTCTAGCCCCGCGTCCGATCTCTGACAATGGCTAGCCTTGAGTATGTTCTTTATTTTTCTCTAAAGCTCCAACAGAGGCAGACACGTGGTGAGCTGTCACACACAGAAATCTCACCCTACCAACTGAAACTGACTTAAAACTTTGAACTGGAATAATTTCCAAACACTGCTTTTCTAAGGCTTACCTATCATTTGGGGTATTCTTATCCATAAACACTCACCCTCCTGCAAATTTATGAGAACTGGTTTTGGTTTGGGAAGTTTGTTTTGTTTTTTCATGGGAGCAATGATTTTTCCCCACTGCCGCTACTATATCATTTCTTGCCCCAACAAAATGGAAACATTTCACCTAAAGCATTTTTTAATTCCTTTTTTGTGAGAACCTTTATTATTTCATTGTGTGAACTGACACAAATGTGAAACTATCACAAGTTCATTTACAGATTTGTTATATTACTCCACCGTTGTTTAGGCTACATAGACTCTGTCTACTGGTTTTCACAAGAAGTCTCCCTTTTAATGAGTCCACAACCGTTACAGGCTTTCTTGACTGTCAAAGGAAATTGCAGCAACACAATGTGTGTGTGTGATTCAGGACTGAGTCTGTGTGAAAACAAGTTATGAACACATCTCTCAACTGCAGCATATGGTGTTATGTGAAAAGAAAAATCAACACAAATCAGCAATTACAGCAACACTTCAGAAAGCCTGTGAAAAGAGTGCGCACCTACACAGGGAAACTAAACAACTCACAATCTGATGAGGTTCAAGTTACTTCCCAGAGTCAAACTGAAGGGTAATCATATAGCACTGGCTCATTTCACAGTCAGAATGAGTAACAGACTATTTCCCTCCCACATGACGAGAGTGTAGCATAGCACTTGCAGAAAGCTTTAAGATTCAATTTCAGGGGTGGATCAGTTGACAGTGAATCATGCTCTCATGTAGGAAATCTGAAACAGGGGCTGTCAAACATCAAGGCATTCACAGCCTGTTGCAAGTGTTCAGTCAAGTCTGATATAGCAGAAAGGTGTCTCTGTGTTATGCAAGAAGAGCTCAAGCTAACCATAAGGACTATTTTTTTTCCTAAGTCTACCTATCAAACTCCTTCTCACGCCATCTTCTTACATGGCTCATTTCACTAGCAGGGGAAGAAAAGAGCTAAATTGTGTTCCAAACACTGCAAGAAGGAAGCAGCAGGAACAAAGCCCTATAAGACCAATGTCCTACAGTACCTATTAAAGACAGAGAGGCAGGTTTCAATAAAGTCAAAGAGTGATGAGCAGGAGGAAAAGCAAACACCAGCTGGGGCTTGCGCAATACAGCAAAACATTACCAAATCAGAAGCCTTGAGACATTCCTGGCATGACCATTTACAAATGCTACTGCCAACTAGAGTCTTCATATTCAGCTGTACTTCATTGTTCTCCGAGTTTTGTTTGGAGGGCTACAAAAAGTTGAAGACCTATTGGACAATCTTCCTTTCTAAAATTCTAAGTCTTACCATTTTCCTACATGTCCTACATGTCTATGGACATGTTCTGCAAGCAAAAACGTGTGAAATTTGACTTGAGAAATGAAGATTATAAGGGCACAGTTTTCTTAGCAATTTGAGCCTCAGAAATAAAACGATTAAGAGTCAAAGAAAGAAAAAGAGATGTAACAGATCGCTGCTGCGGTCTTAATAGCATCTTATTAGGACACTAATATGTTTAGCATATCCACAGACTTATTAAACAGGTTATCCTGACAAGATCTCTATTTAAGTGGGAATTAGTGCTCTATTATTGGTATTTTACATTTCAGGAATTGATCCAAAAGAAGCTAAGGCCCTTATCTACACAACCTCCTTTAACTATTTCAGTGTTACAGAATACCTAACACTAGTTGTAAGTGTACCAAATGATTCGGACAAAGTTGAAGTCAACTTCTCTCCTTTCCTGCTTATGTATGGCATGTCAGAGCACAGACAGATGTCTCTGCTTCGGATGATACAGCAGTCTAAACCTCACCATTCAGGTGCTTACTAATCTGGGCAGTTAACACAGTGCTTGGGAGTGGGAATTCTAAACTCTCCTTGAGGTCTGTGCACCAGCTGCATATCGGGCAATGAAAATACCTAAAACATTGCTTCAAGTTAGTGACCTCCCCCACTTGCCATCCTCCTCTGACATACATTGTTCAACAGCAATTTCTCTATCAGTGCACTAATGGATGAGCCATTCCAAAAGTGAACATGGAGAACTAGTGTTCACATGTTCACAAGTTAATTGTCTCTCATAGAGACAGAGCATGCTCCTTGCTCTTTCCCAGTCTATTTCCCATTTCCAGAAATTGCATCACATAGCAAGTATTTAGGTAGAGACATCTGACTCCTTGTCTATGCCTCTGTTGCATTAAACTTCTAGAGAAATACATTGTTTGTGAATGATTATACACTTGAACACAAAATTCTGTTTAAGCCATTTGGCTCCGTTTGAAAAGGACTAAAAGGCAGTAAAAATGCCACTTCATGTGTGCTGCTAAATGAACAAAGCTGTACAAACCACAGAAATCTTACATACAGAAAACTCAACTTTTCTGCAAACAAAAATGAAGTACCACTAACATTCAGACAGTGCCATTCTACCAAGTGTAGATAAGAAAGAAATTTATTTCTCATCCCTTCTAAAAGCCCCTTTGTTTCATTATCAGAGGGGTGTGATAAACCACACGAGTTACCTGAGTACTCACTGGTACATCCCATACTTTCCATGTAAGATGCAAGTTACTGTTGTGAAAATACGGTTATCATCAGTTGCATTACAACAGAGTTATATTTAGAGTGATTTTGAGGGTAGACTGCAAAATACAATCATTTGTAGTTTAGGCTTCAGTGTTAACTGATTTTGAAAACTGAGGCTTAAAATGCTGATTAAAATACTTCTCTGTTGCCTTGAGATGGTCTACTGTGGATGTTTCATACCATATTACAAGCAAAGAAACCTGGGAGCTAATGTTTATGGTTATATTTTCATAGATAAAGGGAAGGAAAAACTTTTTTAGGCCTTTTAAAATACCATGGCCTGCTATCATTGTGACTTTTGGTCAGAACAAGTACTTCTGGAACTTCACTTTCACAAGCGGCAAATTCACTTACAAAATGTACTAGAGACATTTGTAGCACTTTGCAATATTTTGTAACAATCACTCTTCAAGAGAAAATCCCCAAATTAAGAGTTCTCTAGCAACTCTAGTTTGATGTGGCTAGCCACTGTGTAAAGCTTTAAGGGTGAATGAACACATAACTAATCACTGTGATATTTCTAACTTTAAACTGTAAATCCAAAAATGTCCAGTGTTAGCAAAGCTTTCCGTTTCCTCACCAGTACATATCATACCACAACTGACACCACATAGCAGGCAGTAAAGTCCTCTCTAGACTCAGTACAGAACAGCCTCTATGAATCTATATGAACTTTCCACCCTACTCCTCGTGGTCCCATAAAGCCCGTATGTGTCAATGCATAAACCTCCGAAGAAAACTATCTAATTTAGATGACACTAGAGAACTTCAAGATTACTTCTTATATAAAATGTCTTGTAGTAACAAAGTTAAGTGTACAAAACCATATTTCAAGCAGCTAGCTTGAAAGCAAAAATGCACTGTATTGCAAGTCCCTCAACATCTTATCCAACAAAATTAAAGCAACACCTTCTATCCCCATCTGGGTTTTTAAGTCATCAAGAATCAATATGAAACTGGAAGCTGATCAGGCCTTTAAACAGTTGTGTAAACAACTAGTTATCCCTGTCTCACTCTCATTGCAGCAACCAAACAGGTTGATACCAGTGATGTATCAATGGCTGAGAAGCTTGCAGAATCTTATCTACAAAATATCGGAAGTTTTCAATACTTTTACTTGATTTTAGAATCTGAATTTCAGCAGAATAAGTAGAATTAATTATTAGGTCTCTCCACAGTCTTCTTTAGGTTCATAACTAAGTATCCACTGATATAACCAAGAATTTACACGTAGTTGGAAGGTTCTGGAAGTTGGTCTAAAATAACTCACATAAAAGAAATTAATGAGCTGTTTGAGTTCTTCTAACCAAGAAAGTGATAATAAATTAATATCTCTAATTAGAACCAACCTCAGCAAGATGACATTAAAATCTCATTTTGTTCTATTAAAAAATTCAATAAAATTGTGCCAATTAAATTAGACAATCAGTAAGAACAAGGAGATTTTTTTGATGTTTCACCTACTTTGTTTGGCTATTAGAAGTCATTTTTAACAGCTTGTTGACAATGCTCCTCTCTTGACAGTGCCACAGGTAGTATCAGATGTCAGCTTTCAAATCTGCTTCAACAAATCATCCTTGCATTGCCATTTAGCACATCTGCCTCTGCAGGTAATAGAGTTCTCCCAGGAAGCCCAGCACTTCAGTAGTGCAGGAGATAACAGTTTATAGGGTGGAAAAGGAAAAACAAATGGAATATTGAATTTCAAACTAAACCGATACAGAGTGTGAGACTATAAAACTGTAATTAGAAAGACACAACCTCTTGTAGAAACTACACAATTTCAGCTTGTAGATGAGCTCAAAACTAAGAGGCTTATATCAGTATGCATTATTTCATTGTCTGCAAGTGTGAAGGGTGGCTCACTTTTGCCATCTATAACACTTTAATGTCTGCTGGCATTGCTTTCCTATATTGATCTTCAGCAAAAATAAATTTGGCCATACTGAGCAAGAAAAATCTACTAGCCAATTTCCAGCAGTTCTTGTTCAGCACAAAGTGCCATTCAATATGGATTGTGCGGAACTAGTGTAAAACACTATCACTTTCTATATTTCTTATGTACCAATGACAGACTGCTGTTACAGATGTCTCTCTAATCTACGTGTCTAGCTTCTGTACCTCTCAGCATGTTACCTATGCCATCAGAAACATCTTTTCTTGAAGGTTGGTCTCAAACACAGAATCAAGATAAGCATTAGTGGACTGATATGAAATGACAGAACTGATCAAGCTACCTCATTACCAGAAAGCTCTGACACTCTGAAAAAAAATACCAGTTCATTCTGAAAATACAGAATTTTCACTTCTACATATAGAAAATAAATTGCTTTTGTCTCAAAATACATACTAATGTTTTGGTGCATTCCTTCACACTCTCCAGGAAAGAAAAATCATTCTTTCAATTCATCCACATTTCTGCAAGTACATTCAGCAAATGGCTACCGTGACTCAGCCCCTCTACTGCTTGACTCCAGGAAGACTCACTCAATTGCTCTGGACAGTTTTCAGAAGAAGGCTTTACAACCCCGTTTGAGCAGAGGTTTTCTTACGCCTTCATGTCCCAGTATACAATGCCAAAAGCTTTCTGCTCCCTGTGTTTTGAGATCCCCAGCTACATAATAGCTTAACTGTGAGCCTGAGGTCCCCATGTCTCAGTGTCCTGGTTTGAGCTATGATAGAACCAATTTTCTTTTAGTAACTTTGCTTTTTAGTTAAGTCTCTCCTGACAAACTGCACTCTCTGAAATTAACTGCATGTTTTTCCAGTCAGTAGCTGCTTCTAGAAGTGATAAGGCTCGATGTTTATAGTCAGTGCTGGAACATCAGTAGGAATGGTATGCAGAAAGGCTCTTGCTTATAGTTATCCCTACAGAGACCAAGGTCAACACTTGGCTCTGCTAACTTTCTTACGCGCCGGAAATGAAAGAGCAGAGCAGAGAAGGGGTCACACCTGCAACCCTGCAGTGGGGAGGAGCGGGTCGGACAGGTGACCCAAACCTGAACAAATGGAGTATTCCATCCCATACGTGTCATACCCGGTATAAAGCTGAGGGATCACAAGGGTCTCGCTCTCTTCTTCTATGGCCGGTGTCCGCGGAGGACTCTGTACGTCTCTTCTGCCTTCGATCCCGATCCATGCATTCCTGAATCCAGCTCCTGCCTGCTGCTGAGTACAGTCTAGGACTTTACCGGGGCCTGCCCTGCAGCATCCATGTGACGTGATTGTCATCGGGGGGAGCTTGATACTGGTTTTGTGTATATTTCTCTTTTTTTTCCTATTATTATACCTTATTATTATAGTTAGATTAAAGCTGTTTTAACTTCCCCAACCCATAAGTCTCTTTCCCTTTTCTCTTTCCTTCCCCCTTTTGGGGAGGGAAGGGGTTAACAAAGAGCATCTGTCATCTGTTTAATAGCCAGCCCAGCTTTAAACCATGACACTTAGAATAACTCAACTTCTCCAAAACAGGCTATGAAAACCTACTGTTTTCAGTACCTGATTAACAATGCAATGTCTGTTCAAACACAAGTCCATCCTGCTGAACCATTTCTGTCTTACAGGAAGGTTTTGATGAAAACAGCACCTTGAGAATCCCTATTCAGATTAAGTCGGAGACTGAAGACTGATTTAGGAATGGCATTTCAGATATTGAATAGTCAGGTAGTTTGGTGTTTTACACTTTCCTGGTAAAGACACTCTTCAGGCTGCCTGACTCCCCAGGTGACCTGTGTTTATTGTCCTTACTGCAGAAGGAGGTGTAAGTAGCCTTTAATAATAAATAGGATGCAGCAACAATGTTAAAACATCCCATATTAACATTTTAGGAATAAACATTACCATTGTCCCATTTCATAGTGCCTTTCCATTTGAAGTGACCTTGTAGAATATATACAATTACAGTTTTGAAGAGGCTAAACTGTAATTAAGTCAACCTGAAATTATTTGCTCTGTACTCATTTCACCATCCAAAATTTATACTTTTTAAATATCCTATCTGCAGTGAAGAGGAATGTAGCGAACTTGAAGTCCTTCCCCACATCCCCCCATTTACGGGACTCCGTCTGTGAGCTGAATATGGAGCAGAGACTGTTCCTGCGTTGTCTATATAATCTTCACTTTTAAATGCAAAACAGTCTGTGACAAGGCAGCTGTCACTTTTCTTTTCAGCTAAGGAATATTACAGAGTGACTCCCTATGATCCCTATCTCCCACTCGCACTCCTGGGTGCTTTGCACTTGTTTTGTTCCTTGGCTTTTAGTTTTCCTTAATCTGAAATTCAGTCATTTGGACTGAGAACTGCAGGGTATAAGAAAACACAATGCTTCTGAACTGTGTTTTTAAACTCAAAGGCGCTTTAGTGCTTCCCTTCAAACTATGCAGTACACTACAGCATTCTTAAATACAAAACCTCAGAAGCTACCACCTTCTTTATCTGCCCAAGAGATTAGCAACCTTCAGGAAAGCAAGAGAAATAGGACTTGTCTCACAAACACATACTGGTACAACTTTTACAACACAGTATTTAACAGAGACATAAGCCATTCCTGTTCCATCTATCATTCTTGTGCACATGCTACATATTATTAATTCAGGACCTCTGGGACAGTCCCATAAATCTGTATGGAGCTGGGGGTCTGGAGTGGGGAGGGGTGTTTGGGTTTTGTGGGGCTTGGGGCCGGGGGGGGGAGGAGGGGTAAGAAGCACTCTGTGATCCAACATGCCACTGTGACTCCTTTAATACACATAATACCATTTAAACATATTGTAACAACCTGCAAGATAAAGCCACTGTTGCAGCAGTTGTCATTTGGAACATTCATACTGCAAATGGTTTAAATTTAAGAAATTTAATAGAAGGGCTTTGTCTACATTAAGGACATAGAGGGGAAAAAAAACTTTCTTTTTTTCCCCAATAAGAATACTGGTAGAAGCACAAACATAAATTTGAAACAAGCAGAGATGAGGTCTAGAATTCTTAAAACATACATGAAAAGAGCTTCCCAATTTGGGGCCATCTTGGAAAACAGAATAAAATCAATCCTATTTGTAAATAAACGAACAGACCTTGTGAGCTTTTTGCATTTGTTCTGTCTCTAAATTAAAGGCACTGAAAGGTACGATTCACTCGCTAGGGTGCAACCCTCAACATATTTCTGCAATTCTTTAACACAGGAGTTTAAAACTCCAATTTTGGCTAACCCTTTAACCCTTTCAGTAAAAACTATTTGCAAACTATCACTAAGAATGTTTCCAGAAGAAGTAAATCAGTGTATGAGGTACACGGCTTCCTTCTAGTCTCGCCTTCCTAGACTTCTTCCTCTACATATTCTGATTTGTCCTTGTCCAGTTGTACATCATTTTCACATAAACCTGAAAAAAACCCAAAGCCTGCTGGCTAATTTACAGTACTGCTATTAAAGAAGGCCCCATGTGGACTGAGTATCATTAGAAAGTAGTCAAGAGTTCATGGAACATATTTCAGGTACTGAAGAAATGCTGCTGTTTGTGGTACCTAAATTATGTATATCTGCTACAAAAACCGCACAAGTAATGATGCCACATCTCTGGTAGATTTACGCTTAATTGTTCCATGATGTTTAATTGATTTATACTAAGACTGATCTCATCCTCCTCTAGACATCAGAAAATCACATTGAAGGTACTGTTAAGAATGCAATAACTGCAAGGGAATTTCCCATCTGATTTCATGTCAGAAAAACCGCAAGAAGGAGAACACTCAACCAAGGAGTGAATTTCTGGTGCCTGCTAAGGGACGAACTCTGATAGTAATTCTTCCAATAGCTGAGTTACTCAGAAGTCACTGCCATGTGTGAAGTTTCTGTCATTTAATAAGGACTAAGCTCACACAGTAGGCTTTTTCCCTCTGTAGGGACACCACTAGCATCTCTTTCATCCTTCTGGTTCTTGTGCTAATACATAAATTATCCTTCAGGCAGAAGGGGAATCGATGACCAGACAGCCAGGAACATGGAAAATTCTTTTAATTTCCACAACTAAATTGTTTTCAGTTCTACTGTTCTTTGCTAAACTGAAATGCCACTTAAGTAGCCCAGGTTTTACACCCCACTGAAAGCTATAAAAAGGATGCAGATTTTTCTCCTTTTAGAAGATCATTACTGAATTCCCTTGAAAACTATTAAAGCAACTTTTAACTATCTATCTGATGTATTATAATGATTCACTAATGGTATAGAAAAGGTTATCTCATTTTTTCAAGTCTGCAGTCCATGGAATGTAAATTCATCTAGGCCAAATACACATTCACTTTTGAATTAAACAAAAGCATATATGCAAATCAATTATGTTGCACTGTTAGCCCATTACTTTGATTATTTCAACTGGATTAGCTTTTGATACTGGATGATAACCAAGTTATATTTTTATGCCTGACAGATAACCCAGGGAAAAATTATATCTTGATGACATTTTAAGATTTGGAATATTGCCTAGAAATACTATATTAAGCAGCTATGGAACATATGAAAAGATTAAGAAGTCTAGAATTAATACAAAATCTTACTGAGCAATTTAGAACTACTTTCTGACCTGAAAACAGAAAAAGAAGAAACGAAACAAGATGGAAAAGAACAAAGTCTGGGGTTTTCAAATTTAAGACCCTGGAAAGAATTGGGCAAATTCAAAGTTCTTGGAATAAAGTGCTGCTGACAGTAGACTTGAGCTTGTGCCATCTCACACATGGAAAGGCAGAAAAAAAAAAAAATCTACTAATACATTTAAGCATTTTTAGGTAACAGGCTTTTCAGCATAGAGATTGCTCAGATAGCTAAGTTTTTCCATTTGAATAATTTTCACTTAGTCTATTCTTTCATCTGGCCACACTCAAAAGAAAAGGTCATTTCAATAGATTAATTTATTCACCTGCACTTTCTGCTCTCTTCTTTGTCTTTTATTTTCTTTCTTCCCAAGAAATACCTCCTCTGATGAACATATGCCAGTATAAAAACCCGAGGCAGATCGAAGAATTAACTCTAGATCACACATTCTAAGGCAAGAAGGAACTCATGCAATCATTCATTTTAACCTGCATAAAGCAAACAACAACCTTCCCTAAATTAATATTCATTTCAAGTCCAGCAACTGTGTTTGAATTAAATCTTGGAAAAAAACCAATGACCTAAAAACCCCCTTGATTTTGGAATTTTCATTGGCAGAGAATGCACAGTGGCTTATGGTAAGTATTTCTAAGAATAAACTGTAATACATTTATTCACAATTTTTCTCATTTCAAATTCTACCCATCTGATTTAGTATAACTTTCATTGCTAAACTGAAGTCTTCGACTTCATCGTGTCTTTTGCAAAAAACTGAAGACACTGCATTTGTGATTTCTTCGCATCCAACACAACAAAACATTTGTTTACAATTCCTTTATCCATTTCCTAACTCTTCTCTGAACCAGAACTATTTTTTAAATTTAAATTAATTAACTTAAATTAAGTTTAAACATCGTAACGGAATAGATTATGCTAATAGATGTTGCATCAAACACAGAAGCAACCTAATTCTCCAAATCTTACTCAGTACTGCTCTGTTTTTAAATTTAGAAACAATTAATTCTGATAAGCTCCTCATTTCATTACGGATTTCTCATGCCTAAAATGATGTCTTATATTCTGCATTTCCTAATTTCAGAGATTTCACCTAAAGAAAATGTGTTTTGATAGAAGCAAATGTGTGTATAGTTAGGTATGACACTTAGGCTGCATCTAACACTGATCTTTTAACCAAAAGAATACCTTTTTTGTGATAAATATATGTATTGTAAGATATTTTTGTGGACTTGTCAAATTCAGAAGTCATTCCTCAACTCTTCAGATGCCAAAACCTTTCCTAAAAACCTATTTTCTCCTCCCTTCTCTCATTTGTCTTCTCCTTTTCTTCAAGCACTGTTTAAAAGAGCTTGTCAAATCTGTTTTATAGCTTAGACAGGGGGAACAAAGGGCAAGAAATATCATTAAGTATCAATCTTCTAGTTTTAACAGCCTGTGTGGAGGGATCTTAAGAGTCCAGAATTCAAAACCAGGATCTAATCTAACAGTTATGACTTCCCTTTTTAATTTTTTTAATGGGGTCTAAAATATATATACATGCTTGAAGGGGGAGGGGTGAAAGTTAATCCTGGTTGCCATGTCACTCTACAAATCAAAAGCAAGCAATCCATTACAGATAGTTTTGAGGGCAACAGTACTACAGTGGTATTCCTGATGGATTTAGAAATTATGGTCTGTGGAACTTCACAGGCATTAAGCATGAAAATAAAACCATTAGATCTTCTCAACAAATGGAGTCACTATTGAAGGATATATTTTTTTCCTGCTCACAGTTGGGTTTTTATTTTTCCAAATTGGAAACACACCATATAGAGGAAGTAATAACGTTGCAGTAAAGTATTCAAAGCCCAATTTTTATTCACATTGATTATCTTTTACATTTTGAAGTATTGCCTTTGTACATCCATCTGTAAATGGTTATCAGATAGGAATTCGAACCCTTTCCTTCATTAAACTGTTTTGTGAGAACACTACTTTTGTTACACATTTGGGCAAAGTGAAAAAGAAATACGACATGTATGGTTTTTCATTCACCTTCCAAATTCAAAATCTGCATTCCTTCTTCTGATCCCCACGACTCAGAAAAATACACACATTTTTAGTCTCAGTTTTACCCCTATAATATGAACGGCACACACAAAAAAATGCTTCTTCCAATCAGAACTTGAATGGTTTCCTGAATACTGCAAACAGGACTATTGCACCCAACAGATTTTATCTAGCTGGTGGAGGTGTCCCACAAAAATTCTGCTACAAACACCAGTTGTATTTCTTTGATATGGCAATATGCATTGTAAACAAAAATAAATAAACAAAATGAAAAGCCTTATCAAAACAGGATGTTTAGCAGAATTGAGAGAAGAGGATGACAGAAGAAAATACGCATTACTTAACGAATTACTGGAACTTACTAATGGGAGAATGAGGGCAAATAAGAGTCCGTATAAAATACAATAAAGAAATGCAACTGATCAGTTAAATAACAAACTATTAATGGTCACTTTAGTGTCTTAGGGACAAATTCATGCAAATGAATTACACATAAATGAGTTATACATAAATGACTCAATGAATTGACCTTCTTATGAGTAATGACTGCAGAATCAGACATTATAATCTTTGGATTTATTTTCATCACCGAGTTGTTACGTGGTGAATCATTTCTAAACAAGAAAAGAAAGAACCTAAATCTACTTCTGAATCTGCTTGATCTCTCTCACAGAAAAATAACATACCATGACAATTTTTTTTTTATAAAAGCAGTATCAGTCTATAGAAGCTGTTAACAATGCAATAGTAATTGTTGACCATATTGCTCTAAAACAAAAAGATGAGGTAGCAAAGCAAAAGAAGAGGGAGATTCCTTAAATAAAATTTGCTTAATAGTTCAATCATTGCAATTTAAATGTAAGATAATCCCCACAAAGGACTCTACGCTGGAAAAACCAACCAACAATTAGCATAGCCACTGCTGCAACTTGCATAATCTGACAATGAATACTTGATAAATCACAGACGGAAAATTTCTAAAGGCTTGGAAGTAATTACGTGCATACATTATCAAACACTATGAAACTCCTTTTGCCATGCTGATACACGAAGTATTTCTTCCTAGAAATACTACTTTACTTTCATTTTTCCAAGGTTTTCTAACATATTTTAAGATATAAAAATATTTCCTAATAATCATGTTTAAACTAATCAAGAGTTACTTATACATATATAAGTACAGAAATCGGGGTTGTATTATGAATTAGATTAAAATAGACTGTAAGAGTAGCCATAGGAAACAAATGCTCTCATAAATCAATTTAATTTCCCTATACAAAATATACAACATTGCAATGACCTAAAGCCTCCAATTGTTGTATATATGTATCAGCATGTAACATGAAATTGAAGCTATATAGGCTACATGTTGGATGTTTTTAAAATAAGATTCATGAACGACTTGCTCTGATTTGTGCAATGTGTAGCAGCACTGTAGAATTGTCAAAACAGTTATCATCGAAGAAACATTAAATAAAGAGCATTGTCTTTGTGGTTTTGGCTAGCACCTCTTTCTGTTCTATGTTTATTTTTGGCCATTTCTTAGGTTCTACCACTTACATGGTAAAATGATTACTTTCTGGCAGCATCAGAGGAAGTCCATAATTATTAAGAATCTGCTCTTCCATGCAACGGTGTTAACTAAATAGCTCTGCTAAAGTACTTAAATGAGGCGATTAGATTATATGTTGCCTGAACAGCACATACTGATAAGGGTTTTCTTTTGATAATCTAAGGTACATCAAAATAGAGGTTTACTCAAGTAAGAGACAGGTTTCTACTTCAGAACAGGACTGCCCATCAACATTATTCATGTGAAAATAAAAGCAAGCACTTACTGAATATTTTGTATCGTGTATCATCTCATGATGTAATTTGGCAGAGTGGAAGACTTCACAATGAGAAAATCATAAAGGACAGCTATATACTCACAAGAAGCTATGATTGTCAGGCACAGTTAACTACACTGAAGGTACATGGCCAGCATTCATGCAGGCAGATCCAAAATGGCACAGATCTGCAGACAGAACCAAATGAGTTTGCTCAGGCAGTACTGTCACAGCAGTTGTAGCAGTAATTGTGGACAAGTCCCACATAGTACCTATTCTTTTAGTGGATTTTGTTACATATTGCAAGTTCTACCGAGGCCATAACTATACTTACACTATTATCATTCAGCCTAATCCATTTACTTCAAGATGGGAGTAAAAATTTTCAACCCACTCTTTAGTATTTGAATAGCTTTCATGGTTGTAGGCTCCAGGCATGTTAGGTTTCTGTACAGGCACTTTCTAAACAATGGCATGCCTGCAATTGCTAGCAATTGTTAGCAATCAAACAGTCGTCTTCATAGATCAGCTGTTTCAGCTGTAAGTAGATGTAATGAAAAGTAAGTTAAGGCAAAGCATAGGAGAAGGGAGTAATTGAGATGTTTCCTATGTTTGTGGCTGAATTATTTTGACAAAACCCCCCAAAAATCTAAGAAATTCACTCTTCAAAATTAATTTTTACCTGATAGAGAGTTTTACTCCTAAAAGTGCCCAGATTTGAATGTCAAAACTTTAATCAAGCACAGCTGCACTAAAATCTAGAAACACTACTCCCTTTTCTCTCAGTCCATTTTTTCCAAACAAAATCAAAAATTTTAAGAAATTATCATTTGCTTGCTGGAAAGTATGTTTTCATTAAAATAAAAATGTTTGCTAACATATGCATATATAGGTATGTATATACATGTGGGTCTTACCTCAAAGACAAGTGTTAGTCACTCTGGGTGTAATTCACCCACTCATCAAAACCCATTATAATTTTGTATGAGTTGACATGAGAGCATAAAGAACAATTTAGTGGAAAAGTGCTAAGGTAGTAGCATGGCAGTGCAACTAACAGGCAAAATTCTCTCTACCATGGGAATTGGTACAGAGCCACAGATGTCCAGGAAACCAATATACATATAACATTACACATTAAGTGTAAATTTATATATGTTTTTTATGTAGCTACCAAGTTGTGTTTGTAACATTCAGTAGCCACCCTTAAAACATAATAGACTTGTTCATGCTAATATTGCTTCTGTCTTTGTGTGGCTGTGTGAGGGATGAAGAAGTAACTGAGAACAGAAACACAACAAAAGGGGGGAAAAAATCTATTTCAGTTACACATGTATAATTGCATTTAGTGAACTGAATTCTGCCAAGTCGGTGGAACAGCATGTGACATAAACCAGTTTAAAATTAGGCCACGAGAATCTATCCAAGTTACAATCTTTCCAAAATGTGAACACATATTAAGAGTCCCTATTGCTCATAACATCATATTAGCTCCATAATGCTTTGGTCGTGCTTCATGAACAAAGAATGCTTTAAAACTCAACCAAGTAGCAACACTAAATAGGAACAGCAGCTTGAGAGATGACCAACTGAACAGATTAAATGTACTTTTTAATATCTGTAAAGCTGCACATTGAAAAATAAATCCTACAAATATAATAACTGCAAAAGTGCACACTTTATGTGCCTGGTGGCTTTTCAAAGGCTTATATTGTGGTGGTGACCAGAGTTTTACTAACTCTGGTGATCCTATCGTGTTACAACACCAATAAGATACGGAACGTTTGGAGAAGTGGAATTCAAAAGGACTCATTGGTTGGCAGACAGCTATAACCAGAGTTGTTTGGAAATACCATCTCCAAATGAAATTAGCTCTATGAACAAGGACCCATAGCCTGAACTTCATCTTGTTATTGTTTTCCTTTCTCATGTTAATACATTTAGTTACTGTAAACTACTAACAATGAGATATTTGGCTGACTGCATTTACAGTAGTTTATTCTCTCTCCATGTCTGGTTGGACAGATGTGCACATCCTAAAAACTTATTACCATAAAAGAGGATGTAGCAGACAAAATCCACCAACTCAGGGTGGAAGGTGTATTATGGACCACAGTTAAAAGGTACTAGAGCAATACAATGCGCCCTAGAATAGAAAGGTAGGAACAGACCTGTACACAATAGCAGTATGTCATATAACATACATGGAAACATAAACCACACTTATCGAATACAGGCTTCAACACAAACAACTTTCTTACTAGGACCTCTCTAAGGCCCAATACACAGGGCCAATAAGCCATTGGGTTAGTGCACACACTACAACAGCTTTTTTTCTGAAACTATATACAGTCTGAATTTTTACTTTTGAAAGTATTTGTACTTGCAAGATGACATCTGTCAGGATATGTCTGCTCCAAATATACTGGAATGTAGAACTGAGCTACCCCAGCTTGTTTGAAATGGGGTAGCTTTGGCAACAGAAGCATCTAGTGAAAGCAACACATATTTAATAAAGGGCTAATATACAGCTGGAAAAGTGAATATCCAGAGTGAGTTATTATAAAATAGGATACAAAACTATAGAAGAAGAAAGGGTGAGAAAAAATATATTAAGAGATAGTGAAAATGTATGCAACAAATTTATGCAGATCAAGGCATTCCTTCTTTACTACATCAGCGGTGCCTGGCCTGTGATGTGAGCAGCATAATAATAATTTTATATATATAGTAAATATCTACCATCTGTGTTCTAGGCACAAACTGTAAAATGCAGCATAAAACAATTAAAATCAACAGAGACGAAGTTCAGGGTACAGAAAGCTTTTGATCCACAAAATGGCAGATGTTATATTTGAGTGACTGAAGACCAAAAATATGAGTGAGAGTAAGTCAGCCTTTAAAAGTACAGCTCAATCAATATGCCAAAGGGTTATTTGGCACCTTTTTCATATTCCTGGTGAGACAGAGAAAGAAAAAGAAAAAATTATTTTAAAAATTTAATTAGGTCACAAGCTAACAAAAAGTCAGTAATTCTTTCTAATGGATTTCAGTAGGTGCTTTCCAAGTTCAAGTTCAGAAATTCATAAAAATTTATAATCATACTGTTACTAAAGCACAGCTTTTCCAGAGTTTTAGGCTAGTGGACAGAAGCTTTCATATTTCACTTTTTCAGATAAGCATCCCTGAAGTACACCTGTTCTGCAAAAAGTCTCAGACCCATCATTCTTCAGGCAGCACAAGCAATACACTTGTATGGACAAAACAATAAACCAGTTCTATGTTATTTCCTGCCTTTTTTTTTTTTCCTTAGGGTTTAAGGTAGTCTTCTTCCAGAATGCTGTGTCCCCTCAAGTAGACTTTCTAGCTGCAGACATCTTCAGTGAATCATGGGCCCTACGGCTTCTTTCAACTATGGCTAGTCCTGATCTCATTCTCGCTTCAAAGTCTCCCTGTTGTTGCTCTTGCTACTGGCTATTCCTTTCCCACCTTTTAAACCTCCCTGACTGCTACTCCAGCTCTGCTCTACATTTCACCTCCAAAAAAGATATAACAGCTTTTCCTTCATCTTAAGCCTATTCCTTACCATACTTTTTATCAGACGTTAAGATTAATTTTGTTCACTATTGTATTGGGTTTATTAGTGTACACTGCTAGTGTAATTTTATTCTTCCAGTGTATTGGGTTTACGTTGCAAAGTGCTGGCAGCAGGGTTGCTGCAGGTGTGGCCTCTGTGAGACAAGATCAAAGATTGTCCCCACGTCAGACAGACTCAGTTCCAGATGGCTCCAAAATGGACCTGTCGCTGACCAAATCTGAGTCGATGATGCCTCTGTGATAACATATTTAAGAAAGGGTAAAAAAATGCTGGGCAGCAGCTGTGAGAGAGAGGAGTAAGAAAAAAGGTGAGAGAAATAACTCTGCAGACACTAAAGTCAGTGAAGAGGGAGGGGGAGGAGGTGCTCCAGGCACCGGAGCAGAGATTCCCCAGCAGCCCATGAAGACTGCAACAAAGCAGGTTGTCCCTGAAGCCTGTGGAGAGCACCACATCGGAGAAGATATCCACACTGTAGCCCATGGAGGACCACTGGCTGGACAGAGCGGATATGCCCTGAAGGAAGTTGCAGCCCATGGAAAGCCCATGCTGGAGCAGAGGAAAAGCATAAGGAGGAAGAAGCAGCAGAAAAACTACTATGGACTGACTCCAATCCTCATTCCCCACCCTTCTGTGCCGCTGAGGGAGGGGTTGTGAGAGGTAGATGAGTCAGGAATGAAGGATTGAAGTTGAACCTGAGAACGAGGGTGTGGGGGAAAGGTGGTTTTAGTTTTGCCTTTGTTTCTCACCATCCTATTCTATTTTTAATTGGCAATAAATTAAATTTAGGCAAGTCGCGTCTGTTTTGCCTTTGGCAGTAACTGGTAAGTGATCTCCCTGTCTTCGTGTCAGCCCACGAGTTTTTCCATCTTATTTGCTCCCCGTCCTGTTGAGGAGGGGCAGTTACAGAGCAGCAGGGTGGCCATTTGGCAGCCAGACAAGGTCAACTCACCGCATCCAGAAAACGTTCCGATGACAGGAACCTCACGAATGCTCAGCTGACTCACTGTACTTTCAGGTATTCATTAATTAAGTAGGCTCTTACCATTAACCAGAACCTGGATGCCAAGAAAAGGTTCTTCCAATTAATCTAACAACCCTACAGAAAAACAAAGCTTCTTGAAACATGAAGTATACAATAATATTCATAACTATATCCATTCTGAATAAGGACTGTTGACAACATTTATCATTTCCCAATCTACAAATAATTTTATAGAATTGTTAGGCACCACTGCATAATAATAACTGAATTAGTATTGTAGATACATCTAGGCACAAGGCAGAAGATAAACACGCTGGGCAAAGCAAAACCTCACAGACTATCACAAAAAAACTCACTGTAGCAATGAAGAAAGTTCATCCAACTTAAGCAAGAGAAAGGTCTTTGTCATGTCTGTCCAAAACCAGTTACCTATGTTAGCAGAAATACCTCACCTGTTTTTCAGGTGTCATTACAGGGTGTGATAAAGGCTTTGGTGAAAGTATATCACGCGATACCAATTACTAACTACGGTATCTTCAGAAAGATTACTAATCGCACATTCAATGTCGAAAAGAAGTTGTACATTCACCAAGTTAATTCTGTGTTTTATATGAAAATAAGAATTAAGTCCCAATATGGTAGGCTAATTGAAAATCATTTTTTGTTTAACAAAGGTTCTTTATTATATTTTAGGTACTCAACAGATCTCTATATCTGAATTGTCAATAAAGTCATCTTCAGATTAACTGCAAATGAGCTTTATACATGTATTGTCTCTAAAATACAACTGGTTTTTTATTCTTAGAAGATCAGATTTCTATTTCATTAGTGTAGAATTCCTGTAATTAAACAGTCGTCATCTCCATGAAATTTACAGCTACAAATAGGCATGTTCTATATGTTCAGAATACGAATGTTAACAGAGGTTTTATCTTCACTGTCATTTTGCCAGTTTTCATTTCCAGTCTGACTGCATCTTCTTGCAGGGAAGAGCCACGCTTAGATACGTTGTATCTCTCTGAATAACTCACAACACATTACAGTAACTTTCACATCAACTGAAGCCTCTCTGAGCTACGTGTCACTGTCTACAGTTAACTATGAGAAAATTAAGACCAGAACTTGTAAACACAACTGATAATGAAAAAATATATATCAAATTCAATTATTTCCAAAACCACAAAATCTGTGTTAAAATAGCATCGCTTCCAGAATGAACTGATGAGACTAAAGAGAAAAATCCAAGTAATCAAATAATTCATAGTTTATTTTGGGTTAGCTACACACTGCAGTCCAATGCTATATATAACACAATCATCACTTACCAAGAAATTTCTAGTTTAATATGGTCCAGTAAGATGGGAGAAAATTGAGGTCCGGATACAGAGTAAATTTATGTTTGGAGGTAAACTGGTAACTTATATTGACATGAGAAAACTATTTTAAGTGGCAACTTCCACAGACAATGTAGCATTGATATATATGCAGAATGAATTAAACTTAGATCAATCACTGGAAAAGTCTCTAAAGTAGAGACTAATTACTGCTAAGACTGTTTGAATGAAAGACTATTACGACAATGTCACATATGGCTAATAGCAAGCACATACTGAACCTTCCCTTGTTTTTCTCATCAAGGGGCTAATGCTGATTGCATCAGCATAGGCATGGCGACTCTAAGACATCGACGTGACTTCCTGTACCCTGCACAGATGACTACCATGCATGCAGTAAGTCTGATGTATTACAGCACAGGTGAAGATTGACTCCAATGTTACATACAGTGGCCAACTATACAGGACTTTCTGTGGGATCCCACAAACAGTTTTAGCACCAAAAGGAGCAAAATACTAAAGTACAGGAATTTGTTCTAGCAATTTTGCAACAACATCCAATATACCTTAGAACTCTGGCCTAATTATGTTTCTTTGGATTTCACCCATACAGGACTCAAATCTACTATTCAATATTCTACAATGGCTAAGAGAGCTTTTGTTGCACCTAACTCCACATTTAAGAATTCAACGTTATGGGCAATTTGAACAGGAAATAATGGCTGCAGGAGAATAATAAGTGTTTCAGGTCTATTATGTTGCTAGAATAATTTGCTAGGATAAATGGCATCCCTCTTCACCTTCTTCAAAGCTTTGTTTGGCAAAACCATACTAGGTTCTTTGCTTGTAACTCTTGGGCACCTTTACAAGCAGACATACAAATTTGACCGTATTTGTTGAAAAAATTCTCTGCTTTTACTACCGCAAACCCATTCATTCCACAGTCAGACTTCTTTTAATTGGCAGCCTGATGAAACAATTAACGAAAAATGGGTATAGAATTCTCCAAATCTGAAATGACAGTGTTTGGTCATCACCTCATATCTAAACCCATCCAAAACAGACAGGCATACCATCACTAAAGTAAAGATCGTTGTGCCAGTTCACACCAACTCAGCTCCTCACTCCTCTGGGTTTTATTGTAGTTAGACAAATAACATGGTCTACAGGAAAACCTGATTTAGATTCTACAACAGTATCATTATGAACTTACAAGAGCTGATAGCTAAGAAAATAGTATGTAAGTTGGTCATCCTAGACTCTCATTTACTACAGCTGAAGTAGTAAAGCAGCTGTTTGTAGATCTGAAGATTTTCTTTTCAAGGACAGATTTCCCAAATAACCACATGCAGCCTCTTTGAGAGTCAGCAAGGATGATCTGGCGTTTCATCTAGTACTTTATTGGGTAACATTATTCTTAAACGTTCACTTTTTGCAAAGTCATTCTATAGTAATTTACCTTACCATTTGATCATAATGAACACAACTATCAGCAAGGACTATAAGGTGGTAATGCATCAATATGTACTGCCAAAAATGTAGCCATTTGATAATGTCCATTATCACAGTACTTGAAAGAATTATTTCAATTACAAGTTGCCATGATATTGTAATGATTTTTTTTTCCAGATTCTAGGTAACATTAACAAGCACTTGGTAACTCTTTTTGAGCCAACATACTGGAAATGTTAAGTCTCTGTTTGCTGTAACGTTTCGCTTCTGCAGACTGTCATAGAAAGGAATTTTCTAACACAAATTATAGGCTAATTATTTGAGTTGTTCTATTTTTGGCAGTCTGTATTAATAATTAAAATGGAAGCTCCTACATACAAGACAGTCTTCCACTTTGTCCAAAATACAATAGGTCCTCACATCTGAACCACTAATACCACGATAGATTATATGGCATGTGGACTTTGAACATTTAAACTGTGATCTGGTGTCTATAGTGAGGACTTGAAACTCAGGTTAATGTTAATCAAGGAATCTTAGAAAATGTGATTAATTTTTAAAAATAGGTGCATCTGGAGCTCACAATCCATCCCTAGCCACCCTATCTGACACTGTTAATATGTAGCCTTAGCAAAATGCTAGCAACCGGATGTCATTATTGCACCAAAGCACCTGCCTAGGCAAGCCTTTTCTCATAAGATGCAATCATGGCTTTCTATATGTCACGGTTTAAAGCTGGGCTGGCTATTAAGCGAACGACAGACGATCTTTGTTAACCCCCT
>VZSC01011566.1:29487-46950 GCA_013398225.1 Steatornis caripensis
ACAGACGCCGACCATAGACAAAGAGAGCGAGACCCTCGTGATCCCTCAGCTTTATACCGGGTATGACACGTATGGGATGGAATACTCCCTTTGGTCAGGTTTGGGTCACCTGTCCGACCCGCTCCTCCCCACCGCAGGGTCGCAGGTGTGACCCCTTCTCTGCTATTTCCAGCGCACAAGAAAGTTAGCAGAAGCAAGCATTGGCCTTAGTGTCCATAGGGATAACTATAAGCAAGAGCCTTTCTGCATACCATTCCTACTGATGTTCCAGCACTAACTATAAACACCAAACCTTATCACTGCTAGAAGCAGCTACTGTCTGAAAAACATGCAGTTAATTTCAGAGAGTGCAGTTTGTCAGGAGAGACTTAACTAAAAAGCAAAGTTACTAAAAGAAAATTGGTTCTGTCCTGGCCCAAACCAGGACACTGTAGGATTATAATACCTATTGTCAGCTTTAGCCAAACAGCTCTCACCTATCAATGCATTAATTTTAGTTCTTGATTAACTGATAGAAAAGTCAAAGAGGAAGGCAGTTTTCTTCCTTCGAGGTCTTTCAGTTCATAAACAATTCCAAATTACTCAGATGACAAACAACTCAAATAGCACAAAAAATAAATAATAAACATGAGGATTGGCATCCTATAAGCAATAATACTTTGTGAACACATTATATACGCATTTCATTGCATACAGTTGTTAACACAAATATAATTAGAAATAAAACCAATTTTGCCAGTACAGCGCTAACAAACAAAGCAGGGCTGAATTTAAAATTACTACTATTAATTAAAAGCACAGTTTAGCTCAATGTAATTAAGTCAAATGATGTTGGTGGACTGTACTTAAGAGTTCAATTAGACAAAGCAATTAACAAAAAGAAAAAAAGCAATCTATGAAAAAGGAATTCCAAAAAGCTTTGCAAAAGACTACGAACGACCTTAATGTATGGCTAGCATATATTAAAGAAAAAAGATGTCATCGCCTACAGACTGAACATTTCACTTGAGCTCCGTTTTGCAGGAGTGATTCCACAGAACAACTAGGGAATATATGTTAGAAAATGTCCTGGACACTTTCTCTAAAAGATATGGTTCAGTCGTGATATCTCTGAAAATAAGGTAAATGAAGAGTCTTCACATACATTTTTATGGTTTACAGCAGAAGATTGTGGTGGAACTTGGGAAAACAAACATTGCCTGTGAAATCCTGCACCCCTGTGAGAGTCTTCATGACAAAAAGTAGCCAAGAATTGTCTTGTAGCTATTACCAAACTAGTTAGCAGTCCAACATTAGTCACAACGCAAGTTCAGATGTATGGAGATTGGGACATGTTTTACTCTCATCTATGAATAAAATTTCAACTTAGAAGGTCAAAAGAAAGGTTCATCTTTCAGTGGCTCAGGTGAAGTTAGTTAGTGGTTTCTATCTACATTTTATTTAGGTCTCTACTTCTCAATGTCAGTTAATGTCATTTAATGTGATAACCCTATCGTGCTGGGATTTTATAGTCAGAGAAACTGAATGGTTGCTATCTACATTTAGGTTACATAGTAACCTATAAATTTGGGGGGTTTGAGATCTGTGGTTATGCTTATTCCTAAAAGAAAGATAAAAAGGTGAGAATTTTTTTTCATTTTTTCCCTTTAGTTTTTCTTTTGAGATCTCAGGCATATTAAATCCAGTCTTCCCTTTGGAGAGTCAGTAGTATGGTATAAGATCTTTGGCATACTCAAACCAAAGAACAAAATCAAAAATACAGTAATCCAAAATTTGCAACCACATAGTTAAATGTAAATTCATCAATTCATTGATCAATGATCATTGATTCCTTGATCAACTAATTCACTGATTATTTAAAAATTCTACTTGTACATTGTAGTCCTGTAAATTCTCTCACCGTTCAAAATCCACAAGGAGAAACAAAATATTTCATATTTCAATTTTTAACTACTTAAATAGTTAAAACCAAAATACATTAAAAGTTAGAGAGAGCAGGCAACACTTTCTGACTTTTGTATGCATTAAGAAACATACTACACTGCAAAATATTTTAGCTTTCAAAACATCAGCTTTGATTTCTAATCCACTTTCTATCATTTGGGATTCTTGCCAATTTGAGGGCTCCTTAAAAATTACTACTGAAAGCAAAAATGTTTTTTTGCCAGATTCAAAAATGGAGAGATGAGATCCCTAACGTGCAATTACCAGGAAATTCTTTTCACTATAACTAGATGCTTTGCCATAAGAAGTCCTAAGACTCAATTGTATCATGGCTCCAGCTCCCAAATGGAGCAGGCACTTAGGAGTTCAGATGAGTTAGTGTGTCTGTTAGCTGTCATAGTTGGCAAAGGGGTTAAGTTCAAGAAAGCAAGAATCAGATAACTTACTAGTCAAGGCAAGCAGACCACATCTCCCCCATCACCAAGATAGTCATTAGGTACAAATACAGCCCTCTAAAGTGTTTAACCCTTTGTTAATGGTTTGTGTAAGCTGTTGGAAAGTATGGTAGCAATAAAATAGAGCTTGTGGTCATGCACAGTAGATGAGGTGTTCTTATGATGTCACTAACACCCCCCTTACACACTTACACCCCCTTCACAGCAAGAGGAGCATAATACTGTACTGACCACTTTTTCCAAAGCCCTTGCTCCTTCCTTTTCTCCTCTTCCTTCGTCCTTATACATATAAACCCTGCATTTGTTGAAGAGACCATTTAAACTGTTCTCATAAATACCAAATAAAACACTGTCACAGACAATAAAAAGCTAGTTGTCTAATCCTTCGTTCTTCAAGTGTTTTCTGTTCTCATTCAGCTGTTTCTTAGCTTTTGATGTTGCTGGCTTTTCACCCTCCCCTCTGTGCTAAATTAATGTAAAGATTTCATTAGGGCTTTTAAAACATTGGCAAAAACAAACCCATCACCAAGTTTCCTTATCAGAGTTCGTCTTTTCATATTATTTTTAAATTGTGAGCACCACAGATACGGCTCAAGCTTCCCAGAGAAACAAAATAACAACCGTGGTTAGAAACAGCACAGGGCAGTTTTCATGGTTTAGCTGTGAGGCAAAGTGCTTGTATGGTTTCGAGAACAGCCATGGAAGTAAGATCTAGTAATGTGGTATTTTGGGACTCCTCCCCTATCAGTTTTGCTGTGACTACTTCTGCACACCACTGCCATTTGTCACCTGGGATTAAGTGGTACAGTTCCACTGAACACTGTGCAGAATCTGAGCTACTGACTGACCAACTGGTAACAGTTTGGACAGCATACTGCCTTCCCAGCAGTAACCTGTTTCCCAAACAGTGCAGGAGATTATCTACCTGGTTTATGAACAAACTTAGAGTGTATGTGCAGATAAGCTCTAAGTACAATGAATATGGAATGCACTAGTCTCCCTATTTACAGTAAGGCCACATGTAAACGCATACAGCTTTTATATATGCCTACGTTTGAAAACCAACCTATCTGAAACACTACATACTGTCTCAGTAAGTTCAAATGACAACATGAATTTCAGGATAACGAAAGCCATGCCATTTTTTTCTCAAGGATATGCCAGGCCGGGGGGTAGCATCATGCTTATCTCTCCAAGCAGGTAAGAATGTCAAAAAATNGAACAAACTTAGAGTGTATGTGCAGATAAGCTCTAAGTACAATGAATATGGAATGCACTAGTCTCCCTATTTACAGTAAGGCCACATGTAAACGCATACAGCTTTTATATATGCCTACGTTTGAAAACCAACCTATCTGAAACACTACATACTGTCTCAGTAAGTTCAAATGACAACATGAATTTCAGGATAACGAAAGCCATGCCATTTTTTTCTCAAGGATATGCCAGGCCGGGGGGTAGCATCATGCTTATCTCTCCAAGCAGGTAAGAATGTCAAAAAATCACATAAAATCCAGGAGATAAGGTACCTGATCCACATCAGGACAAGCAATTTTTGTTACCACACAGGAAAAACTCACAGACTTAGTTAATGTCATTTGAGAAATCCTTCAAAAAAAAAAAAAACTACTTAGTCTACACGGAATTTTCAAAAATTAACACAAATACATTTGAGAATAATGATTCCCTATGAAGAGATCCACTTGGCATGAGGTATTCATTTTGCTGTCAGGTACTCCTCCCAGCTGCAGAAAAATGTGTTAATAGAACTTACGGAGAGAGGAATTCAGATACTAAAAACTGCAACCTGCAACAAGAAGTGAATACAAACACTGTGTCTCTGTGCCTGAAAGCACAGCATGCATGGCATCTCCAATCATTAAGGAGTTTACCATCAAAAAACTTTACTATCCAGATGGGTACTGAGGCAGAGAGAGATTAAAGCATTTCCTCAAGACTGTGCCATAAAGCTGTGAAGAACCAGGAATCAAAAAGGTTCCTTTCAACAGTTCACATGGTCAGCACGCTACGTTCACTGTCTTCCTTGAATCACGTAACTCCTTTATGCAGGAATTCAAATCAACCACAAATATGCTTTATACTCTAAAAAAAAAAATATAGTTTTGAATGATCTCTTCTTCATAAAAACACAGAGATTTGTGCATCTTAAACAAAAAAAAAAACCCTCGGCAGCTATCAAAGCAAAGGGGTTTAGTCAGACTAGTTGAAAACCATGCATTTGTATTTATTGCAACTCATATTACTCAATTGTTTGACCAATTCTGAGAAAAATGCTATCATGAAGGACCATAATCCTGTTTTATGAAGATTCTGCAGCTCTCACATGAATAGTATTCCTGCCATAACAGCATCTAATATTCCTGATTTTTTTATAAAATCAGATAACAAAAACAAGGCATGTCTTTTAAAGGGAGAGGGAGAAGGTAAAAGCCTATGAGATCCGAAGAAAAAAGAATGGTGCATTATAATAGGGCTATGATACCTAAAACAATACTGATTCTTTACAAAAGTATAAAGATAATATTTCACAAGGACACTGGAGAACTGTGCTTAGCACTAAACATTTTTAATGAAAGCAAGGAGGACACAGACAGTTCAATCTGCACATACCCAAAGAAAGTCTGCAGCCTGCCAGAATAGTCAAACCTAAAGTCATCCTGTCTAAGGAAGATCCATTATCTTCATTCAGAGAAAAGCTTAAATCTTCAAGGACCAATGAGAAGGTGATTGTCTTCGTTCAGTGGTTTGTTATTTCCAGAAGGTGAGGGAGCTGGGGAGGAAGCTGATTGTTTTAATTTGGTCTGAAAGAATTCAGCAAGACTTTTCCTCAAAATTTATGCTTCCGTCTGGTTTCAGCTATGATGGAAATTATATTAAGAAATCCTTGGTGGATAACCTAGTGCTTGTGGTTTGAGTCTCATCTGGAAGCAGGGATCTGAAAGAAATACAAAACCGAAATATAACAGACAAACCCTGATTTTCTCTAAGGATGCAAGAACATCATGCTAAGTCCATCTAGCCCAGCATCCTGTCTCTAACAGCAGCCAGTAGCAGATGTAGACAGGAATGTTAAGGACAGAAGAAGCGTAGAAAAATAGTTCTCTAGAATATTTTTCTCTGATTCATATAATTTGTGGCTTCCAGACTTTCTGAGCCACAGGCGACAGTCTTCACAGATTTTCTTTTCGTAAATATATCTAGTCAATTTTTGAATCCTTCAGCAGCCCCAAAATCCTGGGACAATAACCTTTTACAGCTTCTCAGTATACTGTGTGCAGTATCACTTTTTGCTTACTTTGAACCTGCCACTTGCAGTTACAATTTCATCCCCTCCAGGTCTGGTATAAAAAAGACAATGAACCCTGTTCCCTGTTCAAATATCTATGCCACTTGTGATTTTATACACTTCTACCATCTTCTCCAGCATCTTGGAAAATGGGAGTTTTGTAGAGTATTCAGTGAAAGCAAGCAAACAAACTGGAGGGAGGGAGGCAGAAAAACACTACAACTGCTGATTTTATCTGAACGTTTCATCCACAGATCTACATTAGCTTGCAGTTATTCATCCTGAAAAAGAAGCGGCATTCATTTCTCACACCACATCCTGTTATTTTTCTGTAACTACGTACAGACTCTGAACTACATTTGTATAATCAAATTTTCTCTGCAGCTGGCATTCTTGCACTCTCCTCTGGCAGCAACTCTTTGTGGGGGAAGAAAGCGAACAGAATCAGAAAAACAATGTGATTGTAGGATGAAAAGTATTCTTCGTGTAGGTGACCAAATGGAAAAGTCCTACTGCAGGGTTAATCACATCATCATGCTTTGCCAGAAGAGTGGTCTGTTATCTCTAGATAAAAGGATGATTGCAAGCATACATCTCATAAGAAAGTACTACAAATGCAAGTTCACCGTGGCTCAAGTCCAGTTAGCACTCTTGTCAACCTTTTTGAGTAGTTTTTAAACTGTTAATTTGTTAATCAGTCGATGTACTTTCTTTATGCAGATGTGTGTATTATAGAAGATTATAGTAAGATGATGCCTTTTTTTTTTGCTGAATTAATTCCTTGTCCAGTCCGCTGTGCCTGTACAAGAGAGATGATGGCAGAGCAACAAAAGCACTGATCATGGACAATAGGAAGGTGAGATTTTTTCTTTCAGCAGCAGTGCCAGTTTATCGCTGGCTGTGAAAAACATTAAACTATGGCTGCTGACTGTTGATGGACTAAAATAACTGACCGACATTTGTCTTGCATCTAGACTGTAAGATCTTTGGAGCAGAGTTTTTTTGTTGTTTTGATACTTAGGGAACATCAGCACAATCAGGTTCAGATTCATAAGCTTAATAATGGTAATTAAAAAAATTAAAATTTGTAGAAGAGTTTTCGAGAATAGCGCATACAGAATACTAATAATGTTCTTTTTCCATAATATAAATAATCACAGGATACAATAGAGTCCAAACTACTACATGTTCTTAGGTATGACTGGAAAATTTTGGAATACATAAACTAGGCGATATATTTCAGTCTTGCAATTTTCTGAACCTGCAACTCCTCGAACACCACTAGAGGGCCCACAACTATTTAAAGTTTTATTCTCAGTCTGCACACAGTGAACAGAAACTTTCAATGGACGTGCAGCAGGTTTCTTGAAGATATTGTTAAATTATTTTCACAAGTCAGTCTTCAGAAAACGTAGTGCTTATATGTTATGACTCAGATCAGTTTAAAACCTGATCAGAAAATGTTATTTTGTTGAGCCCAAACCACTGAGTTGAAATGTTTCAGGTTCAGCATCATTTTCCACAGGACTCACGATGAAGTCACTGCAGACATCAGAGATGACAAGAGGGACTAAATTTTGGTGCTTCAGGACCTCAAAAGCCACAGGCAATAGCCCAGCTGGACTGCCATAGGGCCAAGGAAGATGGAATCCTGGTGTCCATGGTTACCCATGTCCAGAGCCAGCTTCCAGGCTGTTCGCTGCAAAATGTGAAAAGTGCTGGGGGAATTTGGCTTTTAGCGGACCCTCTTGGGAACTTCGGGGTCTAACATAAGTTTTCTGCTTATTTATTATTTGGAGGAAATTTTGACATTGTATGTAGATGCATACATATGCGTATCCTCCATTCAAATTTGGACATAACAAAAATACTGAAAAAAAAATTAGTATTTGGAAGCCAGAAATACTGATTCTCAACAACCTCTACTAGCATTTCTATTATCATGCTATAATAAATTTGAACAAGCTAGAAACACCAAAACCCCTCCATTGTAAAGGCAGAACTCCCTTTTGTCTGTCCAAGTTTCTGCACTAAAGCAGATATCCTCAGTTATGTTTAGGTATTTCCTCACTTATGAAAAAAACAAGTGTCAAAACCCCATTAACGACCAGGTAAGAGAAGTGACAAGAAAGAGATTGTCCATAATGTACCATCTGAACATGAGGAAAATGTTTTAACTTCAAAGCTGTCACCATGTTGTATACAGAAGCATAGCCGCCTCTTTTGAAAGGTTAGAGGTTTGCCAGCATCATTACATTACATTATTACACGACACCATGAGAATCACAAAAGCTAACAACAAAAAGAAGTAATCTATCTCTTCCTCTTCTTGCCTGTGAGAATCACACTGCTTCTGTGAGAGAGCTCATAGATGCTGTTGGGGGCAGGGGGGATTACAATTGATACGGATTTTTTTTAATCAGTATTAGACAGTCTGTATAATATTATATGGGATATATAGTCCCTATGGGATTTAATTGGCATGTAATATGAGATTCTCTCCACCATCCTGGATTCTCAACTTTCATTTCATGAGAAAGAACAAATTATCTCAGTCACAGCAGCAAAGTCAGTGCTGACATGTATAGTAAATTGTTGTGAGGAAGTGAGGTGTACTGCTGCGGCCATGCACCTGGAGTGAACAATATGAACATAAAGGATTTCTCTAGGGAAATCACAGAGGTTTGTCTGAACGAGTTTCAGGAAAATAAAAGTGAATCCCTGGTTACAGACTGATTCTTCAGGAGCTGAACAGCCAGCTACTTACAATAGTAGCTTTAGAAAGTGATTTAACAACAGCCAGGCTGGCTCTGATGCTGCCTTTTCAAACTGCAATACAAATCAGTTTCAGCTGGCTGAGCATCTTTCCCACCAGGGCTACAAGTACCTTGGATCCACACTCCTGTACAACATCGTCCAGTAATTAAAAGAACATTAGTAAGCTCTGGCTTTTCAAAGGTCTGAAAGACATACAATGTATACGAGTGTTTTCTCTTTATTCCAGAATCCAGTTTTGCATTCCCTAAATCAGAAGGAACAATAATCTCTATATAGTCTTCTGACAAAGTCAGCAGAAATTCCTGTCATTCATTTCAACACAACCAGGATTTCACATTTTATGTTTACCATTTAAAGACTACCGCCTTGCATCAGTCAGTAGGAATAACAGACTGTCAGACCTCACTTGAAAACTGCTCTAAAGCTAGCTGTAACATGTGTCACAGAAGGAAGAGAGAAGCTTCTGCTAGCTCGGGGCCAGATAGAGAGAGGTTTTCTCATGAATTGAAGCCATTAGCCCATATTCTCTAGCATTTGCCAAAATTAAACTTTGAAGTTTGGCATCATTGCCTTTCAGTTTAATTCCATGTTGCTTGTTGCTGATGCAAAGTTGTCTCAAAGTAAGCTTTATTGAAAAGGTTCTGTGTATACTTGTCCAAAGATAAAAACTATGCCCTAGGGGGCAAATGCTAAGAGTAAGTGGACTAGCCAGAGTGAAAAAAATAAAAAAAAAAGTCTTACAGACTGAAAATAAACTGAGAAAGTCTAATCAAAATGATAACTCAAACACTAGGAGTCAAGTGAGAAAAAGAAATTGGTTCATAGGAATGAAGACATGCACGCGAGAAAGTAGTTACTGGGGT
The DNA here is from genome assembly GCA_013398225.1 of Steatornis caripensis. Taxonomy (NCBI): domain Eukaryota; kingdom Metazoa; phylum Chordata; class Aves; order Caprimulgiformes; family Steatornithidae; genus Steatornis; species Steatornis caripensis. The sequence goes on from VZSC01011566.1 coordinate 38,835, forward strand.
ACAAGAAAATTGAGCTTTTGCAGGGAAGAAGAAGGGAAAAAATGGATGAGAACTAGTATAAAAAGAGGCAGAAATGTTGCATTTCATTTTAATCAGAAAGCTGAATGCTTCTCCGTGGAGTTCACAGGACATGAATGTCTGATTGCTGTAGTATTCCTACTGATACATATTCCTAGCAGGTGCTCCCCAATTATTCAAGGGTAGAGAGAGGAACCTTCCACTTCTTGCCTGTCTTCTGCAAATAACCAGCCTAACTNAAGAGGCAGAAATGTTGCGTTTCATTTTAATCAGAAAGCTGAATGCTTCTCCGTGGAGTTCACAGGACATGAATGTCTGATTGCTGTAGTATTCCTACTGATACATATTCCTAGCAGGTGCTCCCCAATTATTCAAGGGTAGAGAGAGGAACCTTCCACTTCTTGCCTGTCTTCTGCAAATAACCAGCCTAACTAAAATAGTTTTGTAAATGAAGGAAGTAAACTTCTAATAAAATTTGTGAGTATCATAATGCAATAAGGCAGTCGATTTTATACTTAAAGCTTTAAGGAGAGCAAAACTGTATTTATCATCAGCAAGTGACTCTGTAATACAATTTCAAAGAGTTTAAAAGGCTCTGCAGGTGAAAAATAGCTTAAAATCCAAAAATTCAATCTAGGCTTAGTTAGGCAATCATTATTAATTAAGAACTGATGCACTGATGTATAGTGTGATTTGAAAAAACAAGAAAGAAGATTAAGGAAATTTTTGCAGACAGAATATACAAAGTTCTGGAAAGACTATAAATAAAGAATTCCAATAATCTAATCTGAAATATATGCCAGGAGTGAAAAGTGTCTCTGTGTCATAGTAGAGAGAAGTACCCACAAACAAGCAAGATTTCAATGATAAAAGGCAGTTCTTATACATACAAAACCACGAGAAACAATCCTCAGTCAAAGGTAACCACTAGATACCTGTTTGAAGTAGAACTGGCGGTCATCAAAGGTAAGAAAAACAGGACTGACATTTCTCAGCAAAATTAAGAAACCAGTCAACTAGCAGCTCCATTTTGCCAGTGTTCAGAGGCATCTGATTTGAAACATTAATGATGTAATGCCAGCCAGACAAAAAAAGACCCAGAGGTGTCATTTTTCAAAGACCCTCACAACTGTGTCACCAGCATAAAAATGAAAGTTGACAACACGATGATGAAAAATTGTTCTTGGGGCATAATAATTGGCAAATTGGGACATCAGAAGAAAATAGTACTACTCACTCTATCACAGGGACATTCCTCGAGAAATGAAAAATACATGCAAGTGTTGCTCTCCAAGAGACTCCAAACACATGTATAAGACTGTGCTCTGTGTGAGCTTTAACTTGGTGCATTGTTTAGGGTCATGAAAGGTTTCACAAGACTGTAGCAGAAAATTCTTAATTTATCCACAAAATAAATTCAGGAGGAAAGCTGCACAAGAAGTCTGCCCAGCAGACTGAGAAGGAAAATCACTTCAAAGCAATTTAACAGTGAAAGTGAAGTGAAAGCACAACGGTATTCGATATGCCCAGCCCTAGGTCTAGGCAATTTGCTTTGTACCCAGCTGGGGGGGGTCTATCTGCACAGTAACACGTATCATACAGTTTCTGTCCCCTGAAGCTGTGGCACATGGCACAGCTGGAGTGTGTACTGGAGGACTAGATTCAACAAAGCACTTTGCTGCCCACAGAAATGGTACCAAAACCCCAAAGCAGGAGGTTCTTGATAAATAAGCGTCGTGGCAGATGACCCAAAAACTCCACCTCATGCTGTCAGACCTTGCTACACCTCAAAACACTAAGGAATGAGGCAGAGGTGGGGGAGTCCAAAATCTCGTATCTATCTCAAACTGTTAGTGATCTTCACAAATTTTGTATACAAAGGCCTGAATTCTGGTCATGATACCTACATGTATTTTATCAAAACACATCACAAGGATTCTGCTTCTCTTTTGGTTTCACTCTTTTTGGTCCCAGATGTGAAAGAGTCACTTCCATCCCACCGTCAGCTTTAAGCTGCAGCAACCCACTCACCTACTTAGTTATAATTGCTTGGTTGTTTTCCTAAAGTGTGCATAATCTGATTTTGTCCAAATACACAAAATGTCAGCTTTATGCATCAATACCAGAATGATGGTATTGATGGTTAGTAGGTATAGAATGGTTAGTAGGTACAGACTTTTAGCAATTTTGTAGAAACTACTTGATGAGCCTCCTTCATGCCTTAGAACAATTCTAGCCCTATTTTCTTCTTTCTTCTGAATTTATACCCATTACTTTTCATAGTTTCATGGTGCCCAGCAACTCCATTATGATTGACAGAGACAGAGATATGACAAGCAGGAGAACCTGCTAAAGAAAAATTACAACCCTCATGATAGGTTGTTGTAACAACAAGAGCACAGTGGTGCTTGTGGCTGAGCACAGACTGAGAGGAGAAGGTACCAACCTGAGTTTTGTAAGAGTCATAGCTTGTCATTGCACTAACCAATGCAAAACAGAGTCCATTTGTCAGCATCACTGCAAAAGTAGATTCTCTGGTAAGTAATTTCATAATAGTAATGCAGTTTTAGCAAAAATCCAGACAAGTTAAGAGGAGAAACCATAAAATAAATGTGGCTTTTTTGCTCCGTTATTAAGTTCTTTGATGTCATTTAGCCACTCATTCTGTATGTACTGAAAAGGAAACATTTATTTTAAGTAGTATTTTCTCCCCTTTCCCTTTTTAGATCACATCAACAGACTTTTTTGTTCCTCTCTAGGGAAGGCAATCTGCTGCTACTTTTCTGTTAAAAAGTTCACAATATGGAGAAGCATCAGGAACAATTAGCAAAAAATGCTGATGTGAACTCAGCAGAAAGTCTACATAGACTCTCCAAGGAAACCTTTGGAAGCACAAGAAAAAAAAGCAGCAAAAAATTCTCTGTCATTTCATATACTCAGGAAGATTCATTCAGGAAGTATGCAATAATTTATGGAAAAACTGCGTATTGCAAAGAGTCTGTCAAGAGAGCTTCCATGTGAATGTTTATTTTTCCACTCAGTATTTTCATTATTTGCATAAGCTTCTGCCACCTTGCAGCAAAATCTCCTGTGACATGCTACATCTGTTGCAGCATGTGCATGCCACCCTCCTCCTTTCCTTTTCCCCTGCCTACTCAAGAATCACAAGCCAATATTCCCTACTCTATCCCCAGCCTTCTGCTTACCTGACAGCTCTGAATGGAATGGTCCCCATGCAAACCAGACAAGGTATAGCTCTTGCACACAGGTACATCAAGCAGTAGGCACAGTATGACGATATGTCACCACAGCCTCTGCAAATGCAACTGAAACTTCATTAAAAAGTCTTCATTCAGCAGAAGGTATGTCCAGGGAGAAGACATTCTTTTTAACAGTTTGTAGCAACACCAGGTCCTGCAGGTCTTCCCGTTCTGTAACTTTCATTTGGCATTGAAGGTGACTGGATACATTTATATTTAGACAGCCAAATAACATCCATTTCCCAGTTTGCAAAGTATGTTTAATAAATATGTATTTTTTAATCAGACCAGGACACGAAGCAGCTAAAGATAGTTAATGAAGCAGCTACATTTCCTAGAACTTGAATACATTTTCTGCCAGAGTTCATCACTTTCACCAATCTCAAGAGTTTGCTTACTCCAAATCCAAAAACTACAATTTCTGAGTAAGGTAATACCTACTGGGAAATAAAAGTATTGGAATACAGCCATTTGTAACCCCAAAAGCAAGATTAGACCACCAAATTTTCTGGTTTGTTTGTGTAGGAATTTGATATACTCAGACTCCTTCCCTCATGCTCATTTCCTTTGATTTGGAAATTTTTCTAAGAACTGCAATTAAGGTCAGAATAACCTACCTGCTAAGTAAACTGCTAAGCAGTGCAAATAAAGCAACCCAGATCTAGCTGGCTCTGATGAAGCCTTCAAAGGAATGGCTCGTATCTGCTGGATTACCTTTCCTCCTTCAGAAAGCCTACTGATTCTTCCATTTGGAAAAAAGGATAGACGCCTTAAAAATGGAATTGCCATCAACAAGCATGTCTCATCAAAACTGCATATATGTGTATATTAACCACGGAGGTTACCAGGAAGAAACTCTAAAGATGACACCAGCTAAAACTTTGAAATCTCATTTTGCAATGGTAATTAGAGAGTCATTCCTACAAATGCACGCAACACAGTCCACATTCAGTCGCATGGTAAACTTGTCAATAATATGGATGAACAGCTGCAGGATTCAAAAACCACTAACTACAATGTAATTGCCGTACAACTACAGTGTAATCTACCAACTACTTCATACAGTGCAACTGTTTGCGAAGTTTAAAGCTTATTCAAGACATATTAGCAGGAAAATCAGATTATTTACAAATGACAAAGAATGGGATTAGCCAAAAATTTGGGTGAAAAGTCATTCTAATGGCATCTTGAAAGAAAGAGATCAATATTCTGTGAAAACAGTCACCAGGTAATCTGTAAACTACACTTTTCTGACTACTACAGGCATTGTCATTTGTAGACCATTTCAAATAAACAAAGTGCCCATTAAAACATACGTACTCTGTATGCTAAGATGCAAAAGCACAGAAGCACATAAAGTCACACAAAAATGCTTCATCTGCACTACCTGTAATTATTCACTGTTGTGCCCTCTCCTCTTCTGATAAGTGCAAAACTACGTATCAGATGTGGAGGAGCCTGTACGCAGATTTATCAGGAAAGGACAGAGGGCCTAAAATGATTATAATTTCCTCCACTGTACTCTCTCAGGGTAATACTACAGCACACAGTCCTCTTGTCCAGCTATACCACAGCTACACCCAGCCCTGAGCTGCTAGAGTCATGACTAAGAGAAATGGATCTTTTAGCTCAGGTGGTAGAGAATTATTCCTTCAAAGACAGAGATGCCTAGTGTTGCTGCAGACGCCCAGCACATAGGCAAAACAGTCCTCAAATATTTTGGATTCACAGTCAACAGTTTATGCTGCTGCTCCTCCTCTCCCCAAAAACACACACATATGCACAGGGTTTTTTTATTATTATTATTGATTTCCGCTCATTTTTCAGTGACTGAAACTGTGTAAGAGCAGCCACATCCCCTGAACAAAGCTTTTGCCTCTTTCTCATGTCCTCTCTAAACACTCAGAGGTGTGTGCAAATAATGCTATCAAAGTATAGCAAGATCCTATCACACTGGACATTACCAGAAATGACAGCAATAAAATCACGCTGAATTGTTTTTCCTGACATTTTTTACATCTGTAAGAAGTACTGCCCTATATTTTATATTTGCAGTATTAGAAAACACTACCCTCATGTACAAAGCGTACGGTTGCAAAGATATTAGCATTTCAGTATCTATCCAGGATACAAGAGTAATTTAAAAATGGTAATTAAGTCTTTGAAGAGTATCCAATTAGTGTGAAAAAGTACTTTGAATGAATGTGGATCTCTCTCTCTAAATTGAGTTGATATCATTGAAAATCTCAAATTTTTAAGCTTTGCTACCTGTGTGAACACCATTATTTTTCTAAATATTTTATGCTGTCAGCACCATCTTCTCCAACTACAAGGAGCTCGTTTATGGGCACCTCAGGCTACCTGAGGTACACACCTAATTAGTTGACTGAAAGTGGCATATCATCAGTTCATGACATATGTCACACAGCAAGTAGGAGGGACTTCTTAATATTGAATACAGTCCAAGTAAGCTGGATTCTTTAAAATTGGCATTAGATTGTTTGCGCCAATATCCTTAAGGTTCTTCCCACATACAACAGTAACAATCTCATCTCAGCCAAAGAGGCAGATTCCAGAAGTTGCTAAAGCTGGGAAGATAAAATGACATCTACACATCGCAGGTAATGTTCCTTAAGGGGATATAAGACAAGCTAAAATGAGTGTTTTATAACGGGCATGTTTTTGCCCTGATGAAGCCTTTTCAAACCTGACAAGATTGTGACTGCCTCAGTCCTGCTGGTGAACCATTACTCAAAGGTGTGATGTTGATGTAGGTGTGTAATGGGACAAACCACTGAGTTACTGCCCATCACTACGAACTGAACACCCTTTAGTGAACAAAGAACATCAGCCAAGCAGCAATATCATGCTGTAGAAATGCAGTGATCATATCAGGTACCAAAACTCCTATCAAAGCAGATTCTGCAGTATGTATATTTATGATTTCCTCTCTCCTATAATCCACACCATTCCAACAAGCACATTAAGGATGTCTTCAAAGTTGTACAGACGGAAAATAAATAAAAATAGGCCAAAGTTTCATTGCATTTAAAAAGCATCAGTAAAACCCGTCCAATTTTCAGGGTTGTATGTTCACACACAACAGATTTGGACTTTTCCAGAACAGTTATTTCTTTATTATTTTGCAACTCATGTTAGGATATTACAAGGTATTTTACACAGGAAATGTTTCTTCTGTTCTTCATTCAGTCAGAATTAGATCAAAGTTCAAAATTATCTATAACTGCACTCTCTCTGCTTCATAGATAGTATTGAACATAGATAGAAACACAATGATTCCCTTTTTAGGTAATAGCCCACCTGTGAACAAACACAAAAATGACACATCTAGGTTTGTATTGCTGGATTTATACTAATACAAATTACAGCACCACTGCAACTAGCACAACAACAAATGTAACACCAACAAGAACAGGCTCCAAAACAACAATCACCAGTATAGGTAAGGACTCGCCATCAAAAATTGAATGGCCCATAATTTTGTCTCTGGACTATAACCACCTAATCAGATGATAAGTGCTGCTAATAACTGAGCTGCCAGGTGTTATCAGGTTAAAAATAGCATTCCCACGTTAACTATGATGGCAACATGCATTTAAGAAATCAGCATAAAGGCATTAATATAAATGATTTCTGATTTATGTCAATGCAGTCTGAGACTAAGTTTCAAACACTTTAAATCATTTCCAGCTCTGCTGAGCCTTTCCTGTCAGATACCACACAGCTTATTCGTCTCTGACATTTCTTTGCACGTATATATAGTGGCCCACCTTCAAGCATACCTTCTCATAGGGCTGTAATGCTGTTTCTCAGAATAATGTTTTCTGGAGTTGTAGCTCCACTCCACTTGCTTATTAATAGTGCCTACTCTTGGATGACTTTTACGACTACAGTCATTCTGGAAATGGATGCCTCTAAATGGAAACATCATTTCAAGGTAGGGTTCTGGCAGTCATTCAGTTCTGTGACTGTCCACTGCATTTCTTCCCATTTGTCCAGTTTCTTCTATAATTACATCTCCTACTTTTAAGTCTAAAAATTAACAGGAGTTCTTTCCAGTTGCATTTAATAGGACCGGAGAAATGATGGTACTGATGAGACAAGTTTCATGGCTTTCCAAGAAGGTATCCTCTGACTCCAGGATGAGCAGAAGTGGATTAGAAAACAGTTCAGATGATAATTCTGGGGAGCAAAGCAACCCTAACCAATCCAACGTCAGGACAACATAATCGTACTTGAAAGTCACCCTCAACCTCAAACCTGTTCCTGCCTCCTGCAGTGAGTGCTACTTGGCTAGTCAACAAAATACACCCTAGGATTGTAACTTCCACATCCAGCAGTGCTTCACAACACCTAAAGTAACCCTGGTAACCATCATCAACAAGAGACTGGAGTTTATGTTCAGAGTTACATTTACGAGAGTGAGGCATTTCACCAAGGAAACCATAAGACTACTGCACAGCATGGAAAAAAGGAAGATAGGATAGATATGAGTAGTAGTTCAAATGGCTTACAAGTAAAACTGATAGAGTAGTAGTATCTCATAAAAACAGAGTTGTATGGGTAGACATAGTGTTCCTGCCCTCACATTACAGTTGTCAGTAGGGCCTACTGTGCTGGTTTTGGCTGGGATAGAGTTAACTTTCTTTCATAGTACCTTGTCCAGGGCTATGTTTTGGATTTGTGCTGAAAGCAGTGTTGGTAACACAGGAATGTTTTCATTACTGCTGAGCAGCGCTTACACAGAGCCAAGGCCTTTTCTGCTCCTCACACCTCCCCACCAGTGAGGAGGCTGGGGGTGCACAAGGAGTTGGGAG